>DWDU01001509.1:0-14514 GCA_018245575.1 Jemadia suekentonmiller
ACTGGTGAAACGTGGGAGTGTTCTACACTCCTCTGCCTACCTCTTCGGGGATTACAGGCGTGATGTTACGTTTTACACACATAACATTTTAAACGTCGTTTCAATTATAGGTAACCACGGCTAGCGTGATTGTATGGAAAGATACAATATATAGGACCTTACATAGTTATTATTAAATAATATGATTACAATTAAATTAGAACGGTAAGTACAGAGGTAAGAACACAAAGTAAAACTTATTGGTTTAAAAGGTTTCCGAGAGGTGATCGACAATTTCATTTTTAAATTTACGTTGGTCTACATTATAAAAAAGTGACATCTTAACAAAGACATCCAGTAGTATTATAATGATTCAATTATCTGAAAACATTGTAATAACTAATGCTGTGTAATTCTACTTATTTTGGTAAAGGTCAGAAGTAAATGGCGAAGTGATGACTGCCATTAAGCGGTTGTCGGATAATGTCTAAATGAACTGTGCTCAAAGTGACTCAATGATGTTTTATCATCATAACCATCGACACTTTATCGTTCCACTGTTGATCGTGGGTTTTCTCTCAACGAGAAGGGTTAAGGTCATAGTTTGCCACCCTGGTTGAGAGCGGGTTGACTATAAAGTCATATAAATGCATTAGGGAACTCCATGGAAAATTCTGTAATGATAGTTTGTAGGCGTAGAATACAGCTTACCTACCGTGTTTTTAATTTCTGACGAGCACCATTTTACGAAAAAAAATGTGCGTTTTAAGATTAAATGCTACATTTTGTAACCAAGAAGAAAAACATCATCTAACTTGCACTCAGCCTTCTCCATTACCTACTACTTTTTAAGGAGTGTGAAGTGCAAAATCCGTACTTGGCTGGCGAAGTCAATTATGGACTAATGTCTTCTCATTTTTGTAGAACACTTGTATTTAACAGCGAAACGATAAATGAGTTAACATTTTGAGAACTCTAAATAGTTACGCTATCTCTTGCATGTTTTTCCTTTACCGTTACTGAAAGCGATAGTTTCATCCTCACGCCCATGATATTACGAGTATAATTCAAACAATGCGCGCCAGAATTCGAAACGAGGATACCCGGAGTAATAAAGTGAAATCTAAACGACTAGTATATTTATCACTGCACAATATTCAACCTTGTTAATTTGTTATTAGTTATTTAAATTCTTATTTTTTCCTATACCAACCGATCTGTTCCTTGTTTCTACGTATCTCACAGTATTGGAATTATCACAGACTGAAACGTATTAAATAACAGTGTATCCTATATTATTATAACTTGATTAGTCTATTGTAAAGTAGAATACGTTCGGCCAATGACGCGCTAACCTTGTGCGAGATGAATAGCTGTAGTAATATAATAATTTTTGCGTAACATTTATTGACATCTTCACACAGTAGGTGTACCCTCATACGAACATAATACATAAACATATGCCTGTGGATTGCGGTTTGAGCCAGGTGTGTATAGGTCATCGACATTGTACTTAACGGTAATACACATACAAATATACAGTTTAAATTGTTAGCAATAAAGTGCAGTTTCGATTGAACGATACTCAGGTTCAGCTTGATTAAAGTACCATGCAATTTCAACTCTTTTCCGTACATAATTAGGTATAGTTTTGATCAATGGCCAATTAGCATCGAGCGTGCGATCTGTCTTAACACTGTTTGGACGTGGAATCGCTGTAATGATTTTCTTTATTAATAAAATTAATAAGGGCTTACTGGATTTCTTTGTTCAATACGATACATGAACTTACTTTAATTTATGCTTTATTTTGCAACGGAAACAGTAATCAGTAACGTCGGGGTATATTTTTAGGTTCAAAGCAGCAATATTCAGGTATTATAATCTTTGTGCTATTGATCTGATTATTATGTATGAACCAGTGTGAGTCAATATGTTTTTTCGACCAACATTTTTTTTTTGTTTGTATTTTTTTACGATACAGCATACAAAAATACGTACAATCCTAAATTTTTACCCTTCTACGATCAACCCCTGTTTTTTAATTGCCATATTAGTAATTTAATAGTTCTATACCTGGTCGATAACTGATCAGAAATTTTACGAAAAAAATTAGGTTTCATCAGACAGGGACGGGAAGGGGAACGGGAACGGGCACGGGCACGGGCACGGGGACGGGGACGGAGAGAGAAATTGTCTAGAAATAATTCATATGGCAAAACAACGTTGGCTGGGTCAGCTATAATCCTATATTACTTTCTTCTTCGTATAGGTCGAATTGTTCGTTAATTGTTAGGCGGTACAAAGTTCGCTGGGTCAGCTAGTATATAAATATAAATGATAATCACTGTTAATCAATTGCTGTTCAAAGGAACAGTTTTCTGCAATTTCAATCATTTCTACAACTTACCCCTTGCAATGAAAATATGATTATAATTAATAGTCAGTATCAGTTCTGTTTTAATAAATGTTAATTCCATATTTCTTTGCAGGCAATGTCAATTTACTCAACAGTAACATCACACAATGCAAAATCATCAACATCCTTTGGTGAGCCCATAGTACCGGAGATCATGCTAGACGACCCTCTAATAAGTCTAAATTTGCAATCATCCAAGAAGGGCACCACAATGGCAGGGCAACCAGTTCCAAATGAAGATGATAGCTTAGCAGAGTATTATTCAGACGATGAAGAGAGAGAAAAAGCATTGCAAGCATTGAACGAAAAAAAGAAACAGCAGCAAAGTTATGTAGAAAAAGAAATATAGGGATATTAAGTGAAGAACATCTGTTGAATAAAATATTTTATCATTATGCTTATTTCTCATTTTTTTCAAGGGTTTAATAGTTTTTTTTGCACATCACTTAAGAGTGTTCTAACAGCAATAGATGTAGGTTTACTAACCTATTTTATATTATAATTTGAGTACTCTCAAATTGTAATAATGCTTGAATTTATGTTGACTCATAGAAAATAAATATGTGCATCACTAGTAGGAAGCAGATGATCATTGGGTCTTTTAACCTAGTGTTTTCTTCTAAATTTCTATTAAATATCTAACGATTTTGAACAAGATATTACTCTTTATATACTAGAAAATGGGCAAATTAACAAATAAAACAATGAGATCTCATATAAAAATATATTTATAGTCTTTCATATAACCTGTATATTTTACTATCTTTAGAATAATAAAGATGTGCAGAACCTTATCATGTTTCCTTAAGGCTACAATAATATATCACATTAGTACGTTAATATAGTCTGATGTACAAAACACAGAAATCAACTTGGCTCTTGTGATTTTACATCCTCCCTCCCTACGACTCCGCATACCGCTCTCGCCTTGTGTGTCAGTACGGACAGTACATTAGCTACCATTATATGCGCGTATAAATCGTTTGATATTTGATGCTATGATACATAAAAATACAATAAAATTAAATGCTTTTCATGCTATTAGTACCTCGCTACGATGACCACGTAGACGCTTACTAAACTTTTGGGTGTTATAATTTGCTTTTTCAAACTGTACGAAAATATATTTTCTCATAAGATCTAATATACATTTTAATGAATACATTTAAGCAATTTTCACAAATTTGTCTTTTTGATTGAAATAGCTAACGGAGCCCTCTTCTGGTTGCATATTGGCAGGCATTTTGTGCAAACTTAAATACGATGCAGAAAGATTTGTTCCGTCGAATTGTCGCAAATGTATCTGCAAATAATGAAAGAAGTTTTGTTAAAACCAATTAGCTATTAACATATTCATTATAATAAATATATTCAATTTTGAAAAACCCAATATATTGAAAATTATATATTTTAAACCTGCATTATTAATTATTTTATCAGAGATTATCCTAAATTATCTCAGAGAGCAGTAATTTTTTTGCTAACTAGTTGAATGATTATATCTCAGTTCAAATACCTACCAGTAAGTACAAATTAACTTCATCACTCCTACTCAAGTAGGGAAAGTTTCCACCACTTTTCAGATGAGCTAGTTTAGCTTGGGGATATGATTTGTAGAGATCCTCACGGACCCTGGAACTGAGGGCACTTTCATCCCAAACATCCATAATAGTTATTGGCATGTCTTTCAGTAATTGTGGCAGGACATAGGCTGGTCCACAGTTTAGAGTTAACCTTGATGCTAACTCTGACTGAGTCAGTGATTCCAACTGAAAACAATATATATTCATAATCATCAGACCTTATATTGTTCGTCATGTTAATATGAAGTATATTATTCAAAAATTCATGAAATTCATTTGGAGTAATTTATGGATGGTCCATTAGAGCAAGTAACATTTATTAGTAAAACATGAGCATTATATTATAAAAGTACTGGTTGACTAAACGACTTGAACTAAACAGTAGAAAGTTATAAATATTAATGTAACATCCCAGCTGTAATCTCCGAAGAGGTAGGCAAAGAGGTAGTGCACTCCCAAGAATTACCAGTTACATTACATTTACATCTCACTATGGAGCAGGTGGTGAGGGCTTACGATAACACTGGGCACATTCCAGACTGCGAGCCACTACTAAAAAATGTACGTTAGAAATTTTTAAATTATACCACACAATAAGATAATTCTAAATATTTATATGCCACATACAGTTTACACTTATGATTATAGAATATGTTCTATGAATATAACCTAAGTCTACATGCACCAACAAAGCTCGTCTAAAAGTGTGATGTTATTTAAACTTGATTTTCTTTGAACTTACCCTTTCAACCATGAAATCAACCGAATCGGCTATCCTCTTATCAACTTTCTCCACAATAAAGTTCCCCATGAGCATCCTCTTGAGGACTAAGGATGGCAGCAACCAAAATAAAGCCGCAGAATCATTGTACTCGAACACAGATGTGTCAGTAAATGAGTTGCAAAGTACTATGGACGCTACGCGAGGACAATTTCTTGTTTGTTCTGCAAACTTTTGAGCAATAAATCCACCTAAAACACAATATTGACATAAGTTCATTATATCATTTAACAAATGAGATGCAGGTCATGCATTTATTCAACAACTTTGCATTGATACAAACACCTGAGTGAGGTGTTCATGTCAATGCTAATTGATGGCTAATCTGCCTATCATGATTCGAAAGTTACTATTAAAATGTGTGTTTGGAAATTACTTCTACATATTTCACTCAATTAAAATAAAATGTTAGTAATGGCCATATAATACAAAAATAATCTCGAATATATTGTATTCAATTGTTGATCGCAGCCAGGGTTACATTACTTTTACTTCACATGACTTATTTATGGCAAGCAGATCTTGTTTACAGTAAATTTAAACTTACAAATCACCTCAGTATTCAATTTTGGAATATGAAGGAATTTTTGTATGTAATCTTTTCAGTAACCCATTAATAGATGTAATTAACACTTTTATTATAAATATGTTGCTTGTTTGTAAAAATGAACTAATTAGGTTAATTACATGTGCTATCAGAACTGCCTGACTAGCTGACCTTTTAGGAAATACAAAGTTCAACTACCTCAAAAATATTTCCTTATCAATTAACTTAATAATAACATTCAGATTTTTTTATGATAATTTTATAATTCATAATGAGAGGCTACAAGATTAAACTCAATAATAATTTTAAATTTGATTATTATATACCGGCACATCAAATTCTATATGGAGTATCCAGAGAGCAGTAAAAGACCAATGTATCTTACAAGCCAGACATATTTCAACTGGCATCACCCTCTTCATACTTCTTTGCATCAATTTATAATCAATATTTATAATACTGTTATGTATACTAGATATCCAGAGCTGACAAAAATAAAGCAATGTGTCTAATGACAAAAGTAATGCATACTTTTTTATGTCAACTGTATCTCAAAGGATACCTAAATTGAACAGTCTGGTGATATTATGAGTCATTGAAAATTTTATTAATGTTTATGTAGTATATATTAGAATTAAATGAGGTACTGTGCTAAAATTGTAATAGCAATAAATATTTAATTCACTTTCAAACTACAATTTCAAATTGGATTGCATAATTTCTGTATCCCATATTTAGTTTGGAAGTTTGTAAGTTTCACATTTAGCATTTATTAATACATCTTGCTATACATATACACACGTATTTGATGAATATTCACAATCGCCGAAATTCATTAGAAACAAGGATAATAAAAATTTATAAAAACTTGTTCTAAGCTTGAAGGTCATTTTTTCAATCTCTGCTAATGATTCTGATTACAATAATACTATAATTTAATAATGAATTATATATTTGGCAGTTGAGATGGATAATATTGTAAGAATAATGAAAATCATTACTAACCCAAAGAAGCCCCTAGAATATGCACTTTGTCTAGTTCCAGATAATCAATCAGCCGTTTGAAACCATCACACCATTCTTTCAAATTCCAATAAGGTGGTGGTTCTGCAGCAATCACACGGACTCCCCTAGAAGCCAGACCCATCACTTGCTTGTAGAAAATATCTGCTGTACCAGATACTGGAGGCAAACATACTAAGGGACAATTGACTGATTTCGGCCCACTGTCGAATACTCTCCATGCCTAAAATAAAACAAATGTATTATAATAAGAAAAAACACCTAGTTAATAATATTGAGAATAATTAGAATTATAATTTCTACTAAGAAGTCAACAATTGTTTACCTTGGAACCATCTGAATCAACAACGATTTTCCGTAGAGGAATACTGCTTCTGAAACTCAAATACTCGTTCGACTGCGACAAGTCACTTAAATAACTCATTTTACTAAGCGTTTCTCCTGAAATAACAATACATTAAAGATTTTGTATTCAGTTCACTGTTTACAAATTACGACGACTATAAAAGTTGCACTTGAAAAATTCATTATTTCAATTACAAAATAGAGTTGAGCTACTAACAAAAAGACAGACGATCGTAAGAAAATCGATTTACAACATGTATTATACACTAACGAAGCTGTAACGATTGTGACGAAAATTCGAAATCGCAACTTATTTGCAAAACTTAATTAAAGGCTATGTTGCCAGTTATAACCTTTTCACTTTAAATTGTATTGTATTGGTAAAGGTTCATAATAATGTCCGATTTTAATGTTAAGAAATACAAATAGTAAATAAGATGTAACTCATTGATATAAATATTATTTTATTACGTTTTAATTTAAGTAAAATCAAAATTATAATAGTTTTAGCAATATGAACGATTCTACGATTAAATATTTGAATTTGAAATTACGTATGTTTATGTTAATAGTTAAAACACAAGTCGTTTTATACACTAGCAATCAAGGCAGAACTAAAATTTTAAAATGTTCGCTTTTTCATTCAACTGTGGAAGGGTTAAAACTCACTGCGTCACGTTGATTCGAAATGAATAGATTATCGTACTGATTATTAGCCAAACTACCTGTGAAAATTGATGCTTAACGAAACAACCTACATTGAATTTTTTCAGGGTTCTAACAAAGTAAACTCTGGGAAAGACGAAATAGTTCTTATACAGTAGTTGTAATATTAGGTCCCTTACGGAACTGGCAGAAAGCACCGAGCGCCAAATAACTCTACAAAATACAGTATTACTTTCACACGGCATTGAGGTTTTATTGAAAATCTAGTAAGGAAAGAGAGACTAGGGAGGACAAAACTACAGTAAAGTACTCCTAAGATATTGTACAAGATGAAATAGTTATATATGACAAGGTATACGACGCGGAAGTCTAAAATGGAGCGGTCTTCAAAATATGTGCAAAAAAAAATTCCCACTTTTTCTGCAGTATTATAAGCTACTTGGTATAGGCACAATGAGCCTTTAAAGTATATAAAGCTTTCGTTCTATTCCAAGCATTGATAATCTATATTGTATAGGAGCCAAGTAAAGATGTTAAAATAGGGCCGTCAATTTGTTCTGTTTTTCAATTTAAAAATATAAACTGTGAATCCAATAATCAACAGAAATTAAAATTCTCGGGTTCCGATTTCGTATTTATAAATCAATTTAAATATTTTAAATTATAAGAGAATGATATAGGTAAATAAATAAGAAATTTGCATGGAAACATATGCTTTTATTACTGAATATCGTATAATGCCATTAACATTCTCGTGACTTTACTACTATAACTTTCCAAACCACTTATCGTAACTTATTCTAAATTAACTGATAAATAATTATCGGACGCTTTTATAAATTTTATTTTAAAAACATTTATTTCATGTGTATCTAAACACGGATCTCCAACCATACTCTGACAATGTGAATAAAAGCTGCGTGTACGAGTTCCCGAGCAAAGGTTAATTTTGCATCTACTCATTACGTTACTCATATAACTGTTAATTACGCTAATGTGGGGAAACGTATATGTGTATGAATAATTTCAATCGTGAACAAATGATACATTTGGGTTAACATTCAAACTTTCACACATCAGAAATCTCTGTACTTTGTATATACATTTTTATGATATAAAATGCTCCGATCCAACTACTAAAAAGAAGAAATTTGTAATGGCCACACGCGTATACCATTACCAAAATAACGCTTTAGTGTTGCCAGTCAAATAATTTCTTCAATCGATGCACGCAATATTATACACAACATTGTTTTTTTTTGTAAAAACATATTTAAAACGATATTATTAAGAGTATATCAAAAAGGAATATAGTTACTAAGGTTGATAATTTATTAACATAGCATTCATCAGTATCCTCCGTATACAATGGTATTGTATAAAATTGGTATCATGTTCATTGTTCTAATATTCAATAATTCCTCCACGGTGATACATAAATTTTTGAGAACTTGTATAATATGTGACATTGTCGATATATCATAGATATCTAAATACAAACTAATAATAATAATGATATTAACATCCGATTTCGTACTATTTCTAAGAATGGAGAAATATAAGTGTGGCCTCACTAAAAAAACCCTGTTGCAGTATAAAATAATGGTAATATTCTTGGATTTATGAAACATGAATTTGGTTTAATCAGAACAATAGAATGTGATGTGAAATGTTTAGCATTTGATAACCTTTTTATTTGCCTCGTATGTAATAGAAATCTGTTAAATGTGACGCTTTATTAATGTAGCAAATATTTTCCTGATATTAATTCCTAACATGTCTATTTTTGTGCGATAATAAGTTCATACACTTACAGCGATTTTTTTCCTTGTTGTATTCAGATCAAATCTAAGCATACAGATAGTGCATTATTTATTGGTACATATCTAAAGTGCACATTTAACTTTTTAAAATAAAGTTAATTTTTTTCAATACAAATAGTACTCAACCGTATAAGTCAACATTATCGAAGGAAAAATATTCTTTACATAATACTTTATGGCGTGTAAGATGTTATTTACATTGATCACGTAATGATTTTGATTAAAAGAGAGGCAATACAAAAACTGTGATGTTTCAAATTAAATTCTAATCGAGACTAAAGTCCAGTTATTATCTAATCGTTAGGTGGTCCTGCAAAAAGCTGTGTCTAACATAACCACATTTAATTGGATCTACATTTTATATCTGAATTAATACAAGTATACCAAAAAATCTGTACAAATGTCAGTAATGTTAGGAAACAATTGCGAAGGACATGATAAGCCGTCTCGCTTGCTCGGCTATCTAAGCATATAACTCTATCTCTTACTACATTATGAGTCTAGTTATTCATGAATATATCGCAAATATAGTGAGTCATACAACTCATAAATATAATTTATTGTAATCGTAATGTTTCATCACGCTTGTAATCCCCGCAGAGATAATGATGTATTTTATGAAAATAAAGTAGTTCACTTCTTTATTGCAAAATATATATTGCATTTTTCTTGCCTAAAGCTAAGTACATTATCAAATACACATTTTTTTTTGACAACTGTTAAACACTTCTGGAGGCATCATAGACAAAATGGCCGACTAAAGATTAGAATTTCTAAGCGATTGTCGTAGTCTTCAGAGGAGACAATGAAATCGCTATACGACTAAAGATGTTAATTTTTCACAGAGACCTTTCAATTACCTATGACTTCCTTTTACAGTTATAAACCATTTCACAGCAAATATCGTTAAGTTTTTTAAAAATAGACACATAACTACTTAATTTCACTTACAGCACACTAAACATTAATACATTTCATATTTATTTAATCTTGCTCATCTACCATTATTTTTATACGCATTTTTTTGTTTAATATTACTCCATTAAATTATACATAAATGTTAGCATTGTCAGACGTACACAATCACATTGAGCATAACTACTACATTTCAATCAGTGACAACAACTATTCAATATCTGTACAATTATATGTGCCCATCAGAATACAAGTTGGCCAAAATATATACATTAAATAAAAAAAAACCTACTTGCTAGTGTTGCCATTAACATATATAAGTGACAATAGATTGTTCTGTTGTATGCAGATTTAGATTAGTATTCGACATTAGTTTTGAAGTGATAAATGAGTCTTGGATTACTATATTAAAATATAGCTATCGTCGGTCTTCTTCATTTGTGAATCCTCAATCGATTTTGTTCTAATTATAACCCTACTGTTTATTTAAGGCTTACTCCTTGGGTATTGGGGCCACATTATAAGAAAATCAAATGTTAAGTTTTTCATTTAGCTGTTTATGTAGATGGGAATGAAGCATAAGTCTTCTTCATAGGACACAAAGAATAATAATATTTGTATCAAATTAATAACCTGACAAATATTTTGCCTCATTTCTTTTTTCTGTGTCCAATATAATCAATAGTTTAGAGTGGTTATCATTAAGACTGTATATAATTGCGGTATAATATGCAAAATATTAGGCATAATATTGATATATAAGGCAAATTGTCTACTTTCATACCAAATTATATTTTTATATAAGTTTTACAATTATTTTAATTTAACTTATGTTACATGCAAGTGACCATACAAGTACTACTACTGCACAAATAGACGATATTTTTTATAATAATAAGTGTATTAAATATCTATGCAATAAAAAGCATTCCTAAAAGGTAAACAATAATTGAAATACATTAATTGAATATACAACAGCAATTAATAAGATAAGGGACAATAATTAAGTATATTAAAAAAAATGTTGACATCCAGTAATATTGTTTTAAATTACATTATTTTTTAAACTATTCTATACAATACATTTAATTGGTATGGACACATGCAGAACCTTCTAGATGCAGAGTTGATAAAATACGCAGATATTATAAGCTGTAAATAGTGTTGAAAGTTTTATTGGATATATTCTAACTTACTGCAACTATGGTAAATTGATACATATCTCTTATATTTCATTTACATAAAATATATATACACTGGAAAGCAATCTTGTGGCATCTAGAAAAAATGCGAATATGAGTTATATACATCATTCGATAAAAAAAATACTGCATTGAATGATATATATAACTCAAATTAGCATTTTTTCGAGATACGACAAGATCGCTTGCCAGCGTCGATATGTATGTCTTGTTACTGATGTGTCCATGTGTAGTGTTGAGAGAACAACACGATTCTATAAATTACATTATCACTTGATTTCGTTCGGCGTCTTGATGGTAATTTGTGATGTTTCCATTTTAATAATGGGAGTGTGATGAACTGTTGTCAAGTCGATTTCAAATTGCCGTAGACCGTCGGAGTGATTTCTATGATTCATTGAAACATACTTGTCACTTTGCAATATAGCAATTTATCATGTTTAATTTTTTTTTTTAACTTTTTTCTATTACTTTTTCATTTTATACGTGCTATATTAATGTTGTATTGAGCAAAAACTTTTTCTAACTTCACAACTGCAATATATCGAACAAAGTTTGATATTAGCCAAACGTTGCCATATATTGTGGCGTCAATATGTGAAATACAATAATATGAAACATAAATTGTATTACAAAAATTATTTATTCATTTTTTTTTTTCAAAAATTATTTATTATCACAAAATCATTAAAATAAAGAATACCATAAGCTGAAATTAGCCAAAATGTAATTATAATATGTTATGCAAATGATCCTATGAAAATGTTTGGTGTTGGACAATAAATGAGATATTTGTACTAATTTATTGGCAGAGTTCATAAGACAGACTGAATAGTTCTTGGTCTTCTCAAATACATGGTTTACAATGTCACAGATTAATTTATTTTTGTATCTCAAATGTATTTAGGTGAGGTTATACGCGAAACATAACACATCATCTCCAAAAATAATGTTCAACTGTTCATCCTTAGCTGTAAATAGTATACAAAGCTTCATAAATAATATACAAAGATGGTTACCAACACTTAATTCTTTTATTCTGTACAATGACTTAGGCGTTTTAATGGGACATAAGACTGGTAGGAATAATTTGACATATGTATTTATTTTATATAACAAGTATGAAGATATAATATGAATAACATAATGTGGCCAAGTTAGTTAAAGGGAAATAAGACTGGCTTGAGTTAATTTCTTACTATGTGATTGTAGGGCTATCACTATGAGGGCGATAGCTCTAAAAGTTTTACTACTATTTATATCCAAGCATCAATATAAAAACAATATCAGTTGTGATATCAACTTCAAGACTATGCTACATATATTAAAAATATTAAGAGTTGTGAGGTAACACATCAGTGACGAGGGGAGGTATATTTACAGCCAACTATAATAAAAAAAAAAAACCTGGCCGATCGATGCTAGCAACTCCAAAATGTGTTCCTTGTAAACTACACAAGACTCCCGCTCGAGGGTTCAAACAGCCCCTAGTAAGACGAGGAGAGTGGGAGAGCAAGAACTACTGCCGGTGTAGACAGTTGCGTTAAGCGCGCGCGGGGCGTGGCCTCAGGGCGGGCCGGCGGCGCGCGCGCGCTTGGCGGCCGGCGGCGGTCACGACTCGCCGTTGCCGCTGTCGTCGCCGTCGCCGCCGTCGCCGCCGCCCTCCGGCTCCGCGTCCGAGTCCGACTCCAGGTCGTCGTAGTCGTCGTCGTAGAAGTCCGTCATGTCCAGCTGCAACAGAACACGACGTTGACGACGCCGTCGGTCTGTCACAGTCCGCATGACATTGATTTTCAGTACTGACATGTAACTACAATTTAATTTCTGTTTGTGTTACGACTCAATTGTGTCTGATTCATATTGAAGTTTAATGTTAGGTGTTATATTACTTGATTCACTCAGTGGCCCTGCGTGTTTTAATGCAATCAACGAGGCATTGCAAGTTAAGGTATAAGTCTTATGGGTACCAACACATCTATGTCTTCTCTAACGTTTGATGTGCGTAAAGAACGAAAAACTATAATTGAAAAGTGGGAAGCGTCATGCTTCTATGGTTTCTATACTGAAAAAAATACCGACCTGTGGCTCTTGTGTCGTTGACTTGACTTGTGTTTTGATGCAGTAGTCTTCTAATGTGAGGGGCACGACTATGCCTTCCTTCTCAGCTTCAATGCGAGCTACTTGCGCTTGTTTTCTGAAAATTAAAATGCATACAAATAATGAAAATATAACGATCCACTCACAACGGATGCTTATAAAAACATTTATGGATTGCAACATTATTTTTAATAATAAAATCACAAAACAACTTTAAAATAACCTAAATTACTTATTAATTTACTATAAAAACTGTTTTCTAATGTGTATGAAGTCTGCCAACTCGCACTTAGCCAGCGTGGCAGACTATGGCCTTAACGCTCCCATTCTGACAGGATATCCGTATTCCAACAGTGGAACGATAAAAGGGTCGGAAAAAAAACGTAGCAGTGTACTGCACTCCTCTGCCTACCTCTTCGGAGATTACAGGCGTGACGTTACGCCAGATGCATCGAGCGCGTTCTCACCTGATAATGTTCTCGTACTCCTTGTCCTTGCCCTTGGAGTCGCGCCAGCGGCGGTACATGACGCTGGCGTCCACGTTCGCGGGACTGAACGTGTTCGGCTCGTTCAGCAGCGAGATGACCGACAGCAGCACGGTGCGCACCGACTGCGTGGGGTTCCAGCGCTCGCACGGCAGCTCGCCCGACTGGGGGTCGTCCACGGGCGGGTGCAGGATCGATATGCACAGATCCCCGTTCTGGAAATATTAAACGACTTCATATAGCGGCGGCGGTGTGGACGTTGAACGGAAAACAAATTTGGTTTATTTTGATCCGTATTAGTTTTTCTCTGTAATAACATACAAGTCATTCTAGATACTCGGTATCATATCTCGAACGAAACCGATAGTTTTTTATCACGTACATAGGTAATTATTACCTCTGAATATACTTTCATGAGCGACTACGCGTCGAAACAAATTCGAAAAAATAGTTAAAAATTTACATAAACATATCCATCTCGCACGCAATGTACAACAGAATAACCGGATCAAATATATTTGAAATATTGAGAAAGTTTGCGCGATCATTGCAATTTACCCATCCAGTAAATTGTGAGGCCTTTTCCGAAGCGGTGGTAGCTTCATTTTGACGTACAAAAAGTGTTCCAATGAACCAATTTTGAATAAAT
>DWDU01001510.1:0-14512 GCA_018245575.1 Jemadia suekentonmiller
AACATGGTAAAGTTAGGAGCATCGGACGATGAAAAAACGTAACATTACCCCTGTAATCCCCGTGGAGGTAGGCAGAAGAGTGGAGTACACTACCATGTTTCACTAGTCACGTTTACGTACCACTATGGACTAGGTGACTATTGCTAATAACATTTTAATTAATTTAATAAGTGAAATCGAATGTGTAATTCTAAATATAGGTATATCAGGTAGATAGTAACTTTTAGTATTTTGGTAATTAGCTATAATTAATCAGTTTTTTTCTAATGTATACCGTGCGCTTGTAAACATAACTGGTGAAACGTGGGAGTGTACTACTCTCCTCTGCCTACATCTTTGATGAGATAAAGGTGTGATGTTACACTTGCGCCTGCATTAATACATTTTGAATATTGTAGTATTTGAAGTAAGTAGAATTTACAACACGAACTTTTATTGCCATTTTTATACTGAACTGTTATTTACGATATAAAAATATACTAATTGATTTATGATTTTGTCGAATTTTAAAATAGAAAGAAACGGATATAAGGTAAAGTATATTATAAGCAATAAGTGACCTTCTGGCGATCTTTCATGGACCCCCGTCCGAGGACCGCCATCTTGCACATGGTGTCCTCCTGCAGTCGTTTCAGAGAATTGCCTTTTGGGCCCAGCAGCTTGCCAACGAAGTTGAACTGAAAAGAAATGACACATTACAGACATTGACACAAACATATCAACGTAGACCTATCGGGACATACTCGTATGTATACAATTCGACTAAAATTTGAATGACTTATACAAAACGATTATTCATACGACTATAGAAACGCTTATAATTATGATGCGAGTACAATTCTGAAACTACATATATTTGAACTTAAACAATATCAGCAACAGTACTGAATCTATACTGATTTTATAAATTCGATCAGCTACTGTGTCATTCATTCTAGCTACATGATCAAACTATTGGTACGCGTGGTCAAGGTTTCCAAAAGTTTATTGTCTTTCACACAAACATACTACAATACACATACAATAGAGTTTGATGCTACGACGCCACACTAAAGGAGGGATGAAAGAACTTTAGAGTTTACCGCTCACTCTATTTAAAGTGCTGATTTATCAGAATACATACGACGCTCTAAAACCCTACATAAACTATGTATATAAGTATTGCTATATTAATCCCATATTCTCCAGCTCTGTTATTTGTCTGGGCGATAGATTCCATCTCTTATAACAAACACGTCCATGCCGCCGCAAACTAATGGCGACAACTGTAGCTATCTCTGTCATTGGTACAAAGCCGTTTGTGGCATTCCAGACACCCCTGACCTATTTATCCTGAGATGTGAGAATTTGAAGCGTTATTGATTATTTGTTATCAATTTTGGGTGGATACGTTTGATTAACAATTTTCATTAGGCGCGCAAACGAGTCTGATGGCTCATCAAATAACATTCATATAATCATGCACTATCTGCTTGTCTCGTCTGACCTGGAATTGCGACACAATAATAATGTTTTAATTCGATCATTAACAACCTGTTCGTGTTTAAAATGTATTCCAAGTGACAGTGGAGTAATTTTCCTGGCGTTTTTTTTAACTTTTTACTTCACTTATTTTACTGAAACAATTTAATAGAGGAAACTGTACAGATATTTCAATATGTAACTGCCATGTTTTTATGGACCAATAAACAACGGTCTTTTTCTAGTAAGCGGATACCCGACTTGCTTTATCGTAAATTTGTAGCGAGATGAATGTAAGTATAGATTTATTTGAGAGATTTGTTATTGACAAAGAAAATTTCAATCTAGAAAGTTCTATTGGATTACGTTAGGTTCGTTGAATGGTCAGACTCAATATCTAGGGTGGAAAATACCTTTGTTTTTTATATTTGGGCCACAATCGTCGCTTTATCACTATTATAATTGAACCCCGCTTTCATTTTCACGGTGTGGGTTCATCTTTGGTCGATATATGAATAGATAACCAACTAACTCAAACAACATTTTCCCTGTTGTATTGTTTTCGAAACTATTTGTAAGCGATGCGCCCTCATCGCTAAGTATTTTGCGGTGAGAGCAGTGAAATCGGCTAGAATATAAAATTTCAAAGCTCAGTATGCAACTTTGATGTTTATTCATCTGCGGTTTCGTATTACTTTCGGCTCGCTAACTTTCCTGAATACCGTTCGGTTTATCTGAAAACAAATTACGAATGTATTGTATGAGTATTTCATATCCAATGGCCCGTGGTCGGTTATGGTTTTATGTATTTTAGACTTTCGTTTTAGCCACATTTATTTCGAAATTAACGAACGACTTCAAATTTATCACAACTTTGCTTTTAAAGGTTTGAATTGAAATTAATAGTAGGTTTTAGATCATGTATTATGTAACATGGTGTCAAATCCAATCAACGTTCAGATGTAAGACTAAACAAATGACAAAAATGTTGATGAGAATTGCTGTGTATTAAAATTACACTTTATTTTCATATGTATATATATATTATAGTAAAACCGTCTATACAGCTTAATTATTAAGACACAATTTTAATTTATATTGCTCTTAATAAATTGCGAATTTTATCGTCGTAGATAACAAAGTTATTTTTTAAATCTTACATAATGTATGACGAATAAGCGAAGGTAGTCATATAATCGTTTTTGTTGTAGGATCTCGTAAGGCTGTCGTATCTCCGTGACCCCTGATTATGTTGGTGCTTCCTTTCGTGACATTTCCGAGGCGAAACTAAATAAACTTGAACGTCTCCAAACTTATGTAACTTTCATATTCCTACTTGGAATATGAAAATATGAATAAATCTCAGAATTTCGAGCGAAACACAAGTAGCTTCTGTCTTCGTAGCACGTCTTATATTTTTTCTGCTCCACTGTGTGCTGTTCAATTCGACGTACCCACATTGCGGTAAAAAAAGGCTTGGATAGCATGTAATATACATAATATAATATTTACTTAAATAAACATATGTAGGTATATTGCATATGGCAGTTACATTTCCCTTCGTTGTACTCAAAATCTTACTTTTCGAACGCTTGCATAATTTCGTTTTTATAAAAATATTGTCATATGTACTTACATATTTCAACGTTTATCAGTCAGACGTGCTCTATACTTTAGCTCGTTTAAGTTCAATTCTGTCGCTTCAACTCTTTTAGCACGTATTTATACCTTTATTATTTTTATTTATTTATTTATATCTTAACGCCAGGTCCCTTGCGGGGTAGGCAGAGAGTACCGAGTGCTAAATAACTCTATCATACCTTTACTACATCAAGCATTAAGTGATGTCATAAAATAACATAGGTAATTCTCTTAAATATTAACATTTGTTATATGCTACATGACGATTGTATACACGTTGTCCAATTTATTTAAAATAACGGCAATATTGAATCAGTTTATTTCTTATTTCGTTATATCTTTAAGGAACTTGTAACAATGGCGCGGTGGAAGTTGTCATGCGATTTGAAAAGTTATTTAACATACGCATAATTCTTTACAGCAATCACCTCTTGCACGGCCAATATTGTCGTTCACGGAAATTACTATAGTCCATTGGACAACTAAGTGGTGTAAATGTTTAATAGCTATTAAAACCACCAGAGGGAGCTTTCGGCCCGTTTGCTCTGCTCTCACACAGGGTGCTCAAGTTGGAGTCGCCACTGTTTATACAGGATCGCAATAAAATGGAGAACGGAACATGCTTTAAGTGTGGCGATTAAGAATCTTTCTTCACGGGTATTAGCGGAGTAGATAGATACAATTGATGCAATTAGCAGAGATATAGTGTACATGCAGAACATCTAGCTTGTATTTACCTGAAGCGGTAGACAGAAGAGTGCAGTATACACCCACGATTCACTTTTTGCGTATTCCACCATGGAACAGAAGTTGAGCCAATTGGCGATATTGTGATATACTGTATAATTACAATTAAGAATCTACATCTATTTCCTACATCCAGACGGAACAATTACTTTAGCTCATTACACAAATATTTATTCTTGGTGGGAATCTAACCCACGACCCAAGTGCAACAATCAATATTTCTAGCCACTGCTCCAACGAGACGAACTTATTACGCTACTATACTATTATAGGATAAATAAATGAACGCATATATACGCGGTGCTAAAGTAACTAATATATATAGTTCAAAATTCTCCTTCAACATAATAAACTAATATTAGAAAACGCACACTAGCACACATATGGAAATGTTTGCGTCAGTATTCGTATTTGTACCACTCGCTTGTGTGAGTACGTCGGCGTCAGTCGTTTGATTGATTTGGGTTAGTTCACTGCTCAGTGGAATAGACAGCGTTAAACGACCAAGTATTACGACTAAGAGACTAGTTTATTAGTACGCGGTCTGGCAAACATGCTCTCCACGAGACAGACATTCCGTCTAGTGTCGAAGCTTCAAGTCAATTATATGATAGTTTCTTTTCATTTCTCATTCTTTTCGTCTTTGTTTTACAAGTTTAAAACTGTAACGAAATGTAACGTATATATTTGCAACAAAATGGGTAGGTATTTGTGTTTTATTGTAGGTAATATATTTTGTTTAAAGGACTCGATATTTGTGGGTTTGCGGCCAAACAATGCAGAAAGACAAAAAATGACGAATCTATTATATTATAAATTCGTTGCTTATCCGGCATTTATTATTGTCAAACATCAAAGATGGTTAGTTATGGTTACATGTTACATTGATATGATAACAAGGTGATATAAAGTTATATGCTAAATAATCAAAATATGAATAAATAATGGTATTCATTTTAATGGTTAAACCATGGATGCGCAGACCGCGGCCCGCCGGTCGAATACTGGTGGCCCGCCGACAGCAAAAATAATACTCTCGTACATTCGAAAGATATTGAATTCTAATATGAATGAATGAATTTGAGCCAAATATAAAAAAGATTATAAGCACTATGCATTGCCACGCGTCAAATTAATAAATTCTTTTTCAATTTTAATAAATTATTGTCAATTCTTTATTGTCTTTAATTACCTATACTTCTGGCGGCCGGCCCGCCATCAGTTCATGATTTGCCCGAGTGGCCCCTAGTCTTAATAAGCCTGTGCAACCATGATTTATGATGTACTGTATGTACTGTATGCACCTACCTCATGCTCTCTTCATCACCCAGGGTTGACTGGAAGAGAATGCCAATAGGCATTATCTACGCCCTTGTATCTCTTAGTATAAGGTGTTACAAAAGAATAAATAAATAAATAATTCTAATGTTATTGTTCAACATTCTACATTTATATACATTAACATGCAAACTTCCTTTATGATGGAATATTTGATTGAGTACTAATTAGATTAATTAGATTATTCACAGGACAATATATCAGATAATAATAACTAAACTCCCTCGTTGGTCGTGTTGACTGCCTCGTTGGTGGTGTTGGTTGCAAGTGCGACTACCGATCCGGAGGTCCTGGGTTCAATTCCCGACTCGGGCACTACTAAAATTTTCTAATTTATATTTTCTAGCAGTGGCTCGGAGTCGAATATCAATAGGCTCACCACCTATTTCATAGTGGGACGTGAACGTAACTGGTGAAACGTGGGAGTGTTCTACGTTTATACCTAATAATAATAACGACTATATTAGTTACGTTTTATTTTTTAATTTGAATAAACGTGACGTTTTATCACCTGCGAAATAAAATACAAATTTATTTACTGTCACATACCAGTTATTATAGTTATTTAAGTCCCGTTAAAATGTCAACGAAACTATGTCAAATGTTAAACTAAACGAAATATGGATGTAACTTAAATATAGGCCACTATTACGTATAAAATGCGTACATACTGTATACGTTATTATAATTTATGATTATTTTAAAAGGATTTTTTATAATTCAACATCGCAACGCAAGGTAAAATATATAAAATATACGGTACGCCCGAATTGTATTGTATTGAAAATCTGAGACATGAAATCACAGTTATTTACGAGTATCTAATGAGTGTAAAAATTTAAGATTACGGCAATTTAAATAATTAACGCAGAGGCACAGCCGGGGACATAAGTTATGTAAATACCGTTGCAAAGTTGCAGGCGACGGCATCGTAGGTATTTAGTGGAATTGCGCGAAATCGGTTGCTAGGCGACTGGGGTGTGACCGACTGACAGCGGCAGCGGAAGCGGTTCAAAATTGTAAAAAAAGTTTTGTTTTAAACGTTTCATTTCGTACCTAGAACACTTCTACTTGCTTCGCCGTATGCAAATAAATTATTTTGTATAGTAACACCTAACAAAATTTAACAATCGAGACAAAATAATACTCAAAACACAACTCATATATTTCTCGCAACAAAGCTCAATATATCATGTACTTGAAAATAAGTTCATTTCAATTTGTTTCTTTAATAATAAATATCATGTTATGATGTCAATTGCCTCGTGGGTCGTCTTGTTTGTAAGCGCGACTGCCGATCGAGACGTCCTGTGTTCATATACCGGGTCGGGTTCTATTGGATTTTTCTAACTTAGTGATTTTTTCTTGTGAATTTCTAGTGGCCGGAAGTATGGATGTGCTCCCGATATATGGAAATATGTTCACCAATATTTCATACACACATGTCCTCCTGGAAATAAACGAAGATGCCTCGACGCCGCAGAGAGAATGCATCTTGCGCCAGTTTCGAGGCTCTCTCCCGTTCTCCCTTTTTATCTAGTTTCAACACTACGAAACAGGGACTGGTGAGAAACAGAGACAGTAAAATTATCTGCAACACATTGTGTACGTACGTTATTTCCATGCCCTCGTATTATTCAAATCGATTTTAAAAACTATTATTATTTTTGTCAATTTACATTTTTGCGTGTAATAACAGAATCATGAGAGTGGAAAAAACACATCGCGGTAGATATATCGCAGACTGACTAAGCAGCAGCGTGGGCGGTGCAAGAAGCCGTAATCTGCGTGATCCCTAACCTGCACGCCCAGTATGAGGATTGTGGGCATAACCCCTCATAGTCGGCCCATGTCCAGCAGTGGACTGCAATGGGCTGATGATGATAATAACATCTGTTCTATAAGGGCAGAGAGATTTGGAACTCGGTGTTCTCTATCTTCCTTGTAGGGAACTGGCTTATATAAAACTAGAGTTAAATAAGCTAGATAGATATAGAGTAAAATATAGTTAAATAACCAGACGCGATCGATAACAGCGCCGCTCGCGCCGTGGCCACGCGGCGTGTTTAAAATTTGCAGATAAGAGAAATCTGCCAAGGCCGCCGACTTATCGCTACGAATATCACACTAGGACCGCACACATTAAGAACCTGTTGTACTACATTGACAAACTCAACGTCGTAGTTGCGGTAGATCCAGTAACACTAGTATCCACCTGCGGCTTTATGCGCGCTAACTATAACTACAATAATGTCAAAATACTCCATAGGAAAGTATTAGAAGGTGGGGAAGGTTGGTTAATTTGATGGACGTTTGTTTCACGAATTATAAAAACAAAAATTATATTCGATTTAAAACTGCGTGTAGGTATAAATTGTGTAATACTTGACAAACTCGCGCCCAGATTTTCAACACACAGGGCTTCATGTGAAATATAATATTGATGTATAAATAAATCCAAATCAAAACTCTTCTGTAGCGGTAATAAAATAGAAAAACGGATAGTTTTTCATACCAAAAACACCATAGAGACTTACGGAGCGTACACGTCATCGAAACGTTGAAGGAAACTTGAACAGGTTTATGTATCCAATTAATTGTCTTTGCGATAACTTTCTGTCATCATTGACTAAATTATTGCAAGCATACATACGTCTCAGAATAGTGTAATACACAGAATTATTGTCAAGCTGTCACTGTTTCAGTAAGCCGTTTCTGTATTCGTTTTCAATAAACGAATGACATTCGTTTTGTAATATTTGTGCAAAATATTGATAAAGTATGTAGTATGCTTTGAAATATAAAGCCAAATAATGTATCTGGATTTAATCTTGACATAGTAAGTTTGCAATTTTTCCATATTTCAAATTGCTTTGTATCGCAGTAAGCAATAAACGAATTAATAAATACATGAACTGTCCAGTTATAGTTATTAAATATATTGGAACACACATAGTCCTCAAAGATTTGTTGCATAACGATAATTTTCGCGAAACATTCCGTGCTAAAAGACTTAGTTGCAAAGTCAAGTCTCAGCAACAAACACCTCATCGATATACTTGAGGGCTGTCAAATGGTTCTGACCTGATGATATAATATCTCTACCGATACACGCCTGCACACAATGGCGCAGTATACTACTAAGCTTTCAAAGTTTAACCAAAGCGGTGGACCAACGTTGGGACCATAAAGTAGTTGCAACCAAAATCTTTTATCAAATCTGACATTCGATATATAAGGTTCTAACCTTCAAGTACACAATAAGTTCCATTTATATGGAAAGATGTTTTTTTTTTCACAATAAAAATATACTAAGGTTCTTCTTTAAGTATAATATTCTAAGGCGGCCGACGGCACTGGCGCCAACATTATCTAAAATCCTTACGTGTCTGCGCGTCAACTTGTACGTACATATGAATGTCTAGATATAAAACAATATATTCAACTCTCATACATATCATGTATGTACCTACTATCGCGACACTGCGATAACAGAAAAAGACGAAAAATGACTCCAACGAGTCATTTCTCCGTCTTTTTCATTTCTGTCAATTTGAAATATAGTAACACGCAAATTTAATCATATTATGCTCACAACGGAGCAGTGTGGTCCGACAAGCATCAGACCATCCCTAGTAAATAGTACCCGAGACCTACAATGGAACTTCAATCGTAGAGTGTAGACATCTACCATTATCGTATTTAGTATGAGACGGAAATAAAAGAATCATCTTTAATACTTTGTCAGGCATTAAATACAAACGTTATGTACACATACATACATACCTATTAATAAAATCGTTCATGCGCGCGCACATCCTAAACACAAGTAACAGGAAAACCGATATAAATACATAATTATAAATACATCCATCTAGAATAACTTGTGTATTGCAAAAGATATTTATATTTTCTTACACATATACCACGTAAGAAAAAACTGCGAACGACACCTGACACCGGACATGAATACACACACATTGACTCGCTCGAAAGAAACATTAAAATAATAAATAAAAATGTAACAACGCCTGTGGATCCCAAAGAGGTAGACAGAGAAGTGTACTATACTTCAACGTTTCACCAGTTACGTTTAAGTTTCAAAAATTTAAGTTAAAACAATCCAGTGGTAAACGACCCGGGATTTGAATCTAAGACCGGCAATCGCGCTTGCAAACACTCTACCATCGAGGCAGTTATTAAATAAATATGTTTTGTATTTAGAACAAAGTAACCTCAGCAAAAACTGTACGAACATACTTTTTCACAACACTCGATATCGGGCGGTTGTAGGTGGATTTTATCTGTTCTCGTGACGCCATCTCGATATGAATGAACGCACGACGCATGATATTGAATGACGCCCACGAATTCAAATCCGCCGTTCGGACTTGCGTACTCATATCACATTTACAAACATTCGCTTGACAAACGTTCTACTAACACTAATAATACCAAATGACTAATATTATTTCATTAATCATAAAATGTAAAAAAAAAGACACTTTATATTCTCACTCATGTGGACGTAATTGTTTAATATTGTTGTCAGATAGGCCCAGTTTTTAATACCGTACACCGTCCATTCATTATTACACCTTTGTATACTCGTATTAAGCAGCAACGTAGGCCAGGATTTGATCCCAGGAAATCCGGATTGGCTAGTTAAATAACTTTTAAACATTAGGCTATTACTGCTAGTAACGCGTAAACATATATAACAATCGCTAAATTAGTTCTAATACTGGATGAGACGTGCCGGGATACAGGGTGTCGTAAGAAGCGACTAAGCTCGGCGCTGACAGATCGCGGTATTGCGCAATGGAATGTAATAAAAAGGGCTGAAAAGACAGACGTGATATGACCTAGATATTTGGGAGTCTACCAATCAGGATAAGACTAGCCTTTTTAATTGTTCAACACGAAATCCCTCTCAGGACCTGGGGTGAAAGAGAACTCTTTGTTTTGTTGGCGCTTCCTGATTCGGTACGAATTGGCCCTAAGACTTTATAGGTTGAAGGATTTCGTACAAGAAAAATAAAGGTTTTAGGCCGAGCTTCTGTCGCTGATATTGTAACTATCAGAGAATTTGTACATTAAATATAAAAGTAAAAAACAATGACGGTTAATGAATAATATAACGCTTAATGTTAATTCTTAAAATGCCACGTATTTGGCTTGAAAATGTTTTTGAAAACCTTTGGAAAACGATTACTACAACATTTTGTTTGTTTGTAAGGATACGAAGCACAAAAAAAATATATTTAGTTTAGCTATTGTTAAAAACGGTTCGGTCAAATTTAAATTAAACTGCACTTAGATACGCCAATTAACTTTGAAAAAACAAAATTGGAAAAATAGTCAAACCATTATTTTAATCTCTTCTGATTTTGGTGTACATAGTCTATGGGATGTATATAGTAGGTGACGACATCAAATTACTACCCTTTAATGAAATAAGAGATTGAAATTTAAAAATGAAAACATTCTGTAATAAGGGACCGAAACTAGAAATGACTGGAAAAAGCGGTCGAAATCACGCCCGAGCGAAAATTAAGAGCTCGCATGTCCGGATACCAGAAAAATGTGTCGTTTCAGAAAGTTCAAAAGAGCGCGCTCTTCGTTGTCCGACGTCTCACTGCGAACACGGACACTCACTGAGAACACATTGGTTCTCAACGAACAACACCCCATAGACGCAGACCCTTGGACACTTGTACGTAATTCATATAAAACGTGTAGGGGGCGACTGCGACCCTCGCCAGCAAAACCGATAAAGCGCCTTCATCTCGCGAGGACACCGTGTACCTAAAACGTGACAGACTTCTATTGCCTTCATGGCTTCGGTGCAATAACTTTAGTATGACACCAAAGTAACTTCCGAGGTTTGTTTTTTATTTAATTAATGTACCGAATTTATCTTTATAATACACTTCATCTTCCATTACCAATGGATATATGTATGTAGGCCATGTAAGAGACTTCTCGGACAATAGTGTCTGATGAAATTCATACGAAAGTAAAATATCCACTTTCGTATGAATTTCATCAGATCCGACCAAAAAAATTGATTTTAAGTTACTAATCATTTTTGTAAAACATAACTAAATTAGTTTTAAATAAAATTAAAGAAAATATAAGTAAAACAACACTTCAAAAAAAAAACTCGGTTACTTTTCAAAACCGATAAAATAATTCACATAAGTATATGAATTAATACTTTTATAATAGTTCCTGTCTATACCTATACTAACATATAATGGGTAGGTTAGTTCATTATGCATAGATAATTCAGAACGATAAAAAATATTTTCCTTGTTCTATTTCGGTTCCTGATAATAATTTCTGGCCACATATAGTTATTATTCGTTTGATAATATAATTCAGGGGTCGCCAAGCTCATTTTTCAACATTCGAGATGTTTCGCGAACCGCCGTTAAATAAGTATGTTATATAAGAAGTATGCAAAAAAGGTATTAAAATTTTTTCTTTACAGAATTTATTATTGAAAACAAAAATAAAAGTACAAAATATGTGTATTGAAGTGAAATGGTAAACGCCTCTTTTAACTTCTCTTGATAATTCTATAAAATTTGGTGAATAATTGATGACAGCATTTTCAGTAGTTCTTTAAGCTGCTGTTTAGTTAAAACTGATCGATGTTTGGATTGCACGAATTTTAAAGTGAAATAAAATGATTCACATTCATACGTACGCTGGAAACCGATCTTGTCGTACTATCTCGAAAAAATACGAATATGAGTTACATACATCATTCGAATCAGAATTGAATCAATTATTTAATTGTATTGAATATATTTTATTGAATTATTTCAATGTTCAGAATCTGAACATTGAAGTTGTTCAAGAAAGGTTGTATGTCGAATTATTTCAATGTTCAGAATCTGAACATTGAAGTTGTTCAAGAAAGGTTGTATGTCAAATTATTTCAATGTTCAGATTCTGAACATTGAAATAATTCGACATACAACCTTTTTTATTTCAGGATCCTTGGATTCTGTTACAAATTTTACCTGGTACATTAATGTAATTTTTTAAAAGGAATGCTTCCTTGGGTGTAAAAAGCCTTCGAAGATAATGTGCAGTGACACGTAAAACACAACTATGCAATTCAGCGGGCGCGCGTTGATTTTCAGCCCGGAACTTGTAATAAAATATAGTGAAGTATTCTTACATATTATCTATAGTCATAGTCGTAAAATTTAATTCAACACAGTCAAACCTTTTACCGTTCCGCTGTTGGACGCGAGTCTGAGAACGTTAGGGTTAAGCTCATAAAATTTCACGCCCAAAATACAACTCGACTTCGATTTAACGATTGTTTAAACTAGTGCTGATAGTTCCAGGCGTATTGATTGTGATACGAACTATTCGCGCGGGTGGGGCTAATTGGTACCAGCTCGACCTATGTTCTGATGACAGGTGGATACCTTCCTCTTCAGGTATATATGGATGAGAATGGAACAATTTAATCAAAATGATATAATATTTACAGCACGAAAAACCGGTACTGCAGCAACTGGTGCTCAGTGCTCGCTGATCGTTTATCACTCTCTTCACTTAAAAAATGAACAGCTTAAGATCATTCGGTATCAACATTCTCCCCTCTTGTACCCACATTTTGGAGGCCCCGCAGCGACGCTGCCATGTTAGGAGCTTATAAAGCGACGGTCGAGTGGCGCGTGACCACGCGAATACAATTCTGTACCGTGCGTGCTACGTCTCTCAAATGTCGGGGGAATTGCATTTGGGGATCTGTACGACTCGTTTAGTACTAACAGTTACGCGATTATTTTCCATCGCTCTGCTAAGTCAATAAAATATATCAACCCCCGACAGTACTGTTTAAATGTATGAAATAGTGCGTCTATCTGTGCACTTAACCAGTACGGTAGATTGTAGCGTTTACACTTTTTAAAAAAATAGGCATAACGCATATATGTGTTTCAAACAAAAACTTTACTATTAGTGCAACTTAATCGCTGGCAGTACGACCCGAACCTATATATTGGCATGATAGATGCATGATAAATGTACGAAGAAAACTTTGCGACTGTTGAGTTCCATATTCAAATTGTTTGTTTTTATTCATTTCTTCTACTCTGTGGTAGCTCAATGGTCGATCTTTCGATAGTATGATATGATGACATGTTGTAACTAGTATTTTTCCGGTCCAACTTGTAGAAATCACTATCCAAGTTTCAGGAGCAAATGTCCGTTGCAATGCCACATGTATTTTTTTCCTAAATTATAGTTAAGTTGAACCACTGTTATTCTTACTATTCAGCGATAACATTCACATACAAAAATGAATGCAAATATCAATAATATGCGTTTTAATAACATATTTAATTATTTTCGACTGGGCTCATACAAAACAACCTATCAACGGTCAGCGTAAATTAAAGTTTTCCCTAACAATAAGTATTTCCGCTACAACCAGGTAAACCCCGTTACCAAAAGATATCGAGAAATAATTACAAGTAATTAAATTTAATTAACTTAATTATTTTAATTAACATGTTTATCTTTCTGAAAGGAGATGTGTACGTAACAAGAGAGCAATTCAAAGGTTAAATGATGGAAATGATGATGATCATGGCGTTGGTGGTAATAGTGATAACGGTGATGGTGATGACAATTAGTGGCCGCTCGCGGACATTGTCATCGAACAACCCGTGACAAATAAAGCGGCAACCGGTGCACGAGCGTCTGCACGCGACCGTTTGCCGTACAAAAGCGCCGAACAGTCGCTGCCCCTGAATGTATTTAATTGATTGGAAGATAACGTAGGGCTGTTCTTTTTTATTTACCTTTGTTTACATATCAATCGCGTCATTATTGATGAATGATGATATGTGTTGAAATGTGGCTATTTATTAATTAGGGTTAACGAATAGGAACAATTTAAAGTAATTCTGAGAGAGCGTCTTGGGCTCTTTTAAATAAACGTATTTTTATTCATTATTCATCATTAACATTATTAATTCTTGAAATGTTCTTTAAAACATATTTCACGTGGCTTTCTTGCTGCCTCTCCATAATATTTATAAGGCAAACATTATTTGAAGTGTTAGTATTTAAAAAATAAACTACTGGAATCAATGAAATTTTTTCCGACTAAAAATCGTCATCATTAGCATCATCAGCCTATTGCAGTCCGCTACATGACATAGGCTTCCCCTGAGGGATTATGACATTAACCCGCACGCTGGGCATGCCGGTTGGGCATCGCCGAGCACAGCTTCTCGCCCCACCTACGCTGTTGGCCATAGGCGGCCAGGGCACTTAGCTGTGCCTAGGC
>DWDU01001511.1:0-14502 GCA_018245575.1 Jemadia suekentonmiller
AAAATTTATATAATTTATAAAAGCGGTAATGTTAGGTAAAACAACAATAAATAAATGCTTATGGGGATTAAACGCAATAATATTTCTCTTGTAGATAAATTGACAGTTAGTCACTCTGCTAAGATCAATTGTATAAATATCTTACCGAGTATAAAGTATCTATTGGTGTTAGTCGCCAAAACTGAGAACTAGGCTGCATTTATCTACGTACAAGCTACTGCGTATTGGTTCGTCGTTCATTGTCTAGATTTTGGCTAAAAAGTCAACATTTGCAAAATCATTTTTACAAATTGTCATGACACTATAAGAATTAGTCAACCATGTAACGCATTTGCGCCCGCGCCGGCGCCCGGCTCCGCGGCTACTCGTACGCCCTAAGTTCCGTCACCAGTTGCCATTCATCTATTTATTTCTAAAAGTTATATATATCGAGATATAGACAAGCGTTTGCGGAACGTCTAATCGCTCAACTGTCGTAAGAAACCACTAAAGAAATTGGAAAAATTGCACGCACAGATCGGGTGACTCAAGAAGTGAAAGCGTCAACCGGGCAAGTTTAACTATTCGTGGCTACAGCTGCGGCGTCGGGTCACGCCGAGCCGGCGGCTTGGCGGCGCTCGCTATCACAACGTATTTCGTCCGCATTCATTATTCGTCTCGGTCTACTTATTACTACAAAATGATCACTATCGACAATAAATTATTTTTACCTACAATTAAAACAAGGTACGAAGTTTAGTAGTAGTGCGTCGAACGCCGCGTGCGTCGCGCGGCTAATTGACTGGGCCGCTCGGAGGAACGGCCGTGTATCAATTCTATAAAAACAAATACCGCTAGAGGCGTAACTCCGATTACAATATTTACATAAAGGAAACGTTTCGAAGCGCTACGATCACCTCTACTTAGGAAACCGAGAAATCGTATATTAAATTATCTGTAGATATGACTACTTATTATTAAAATTAAGAAAGCAACCGTGTGCTATTGGAAATGTAAGGCTCGTAAGACGTGCGTCGGCCGGCCGAGCGCGGCTCTGCTCCCGTCGCCGTTACGGACTCCTGCTGGGTTCGTTCGTACCCGGCAATTTACTTTGTAGTATGATATCGGCAGCCCCAAGTTATTCATAAATATTCTAGACTAAGATTCGAGTTCATTGTCTGGTTCTGCCATTCTTACACGTTTTAAAGTATAAAAATATGAATGCTATGGTGCTTCCGCAGATAAGAGCTTCCCAGAGACTGCCCGAATCGTATTTATATTTGTTATTTATTGATGTAATGTAAAATTTAATAGCAGTTTCCAAGTAGCAATATCGTTCCGAGCGGGCCATCCGTAACGACGGGGCGCCGCGCGCCGAGGCCACTCTACTCACTACTTATAAACCGTAATATTCCGTCTACTCGCTCTCACAAAGGCGGCATCTTTGTTTCAAGCTTCTTATAAAATATAATATTGCTGTAATTGTTTCTGCAGCACCGTCAACGCGCAACGACGTATCTATAGATCCTCTACGCCCAACGTTGTTCATACATTTATTAACAATGTCATCGTTTGTGGATGTCGGAAACGTTGGTACGTTTCGAACGTTCGTCATTTGACCTACGAACGATACGCACCCATTAACAATATAGGTCTATTTCGTACGCCAACAAAGCATAAAATAGTGATATCTTTACAATTCAGTCTAGTCTATATAATTATTTTTTTCTTTAATGGCAAGGTATCTCTATAAAGATTCAATATTTATTATTCTTCAATATATAACAGGTATATCTATACAAACGGAATACGTCGCGTATCCGCTCATCTCACAGCGTCAATGATATAAAATTTAACCTAAATTATAACACAGGAGAATTAAGTATAAGATCACAAAATGAGATTCAGCGGGCGGCTCGGGGCCCCCGGCGAAGTCGCAGCTAATACTCGAGTCTACGCTACAACTAGCGAGGCGGCGCGCGGCCGCTCGCGCTAAGCCTAGTGTCGGCGGCGCGGCGTCACGGCGCCAGCCCCGCGTCCGACTTGTGGAAGGCGGCGGCCGACGCCAGCGCCGTCTGCTGCGTCTGCGCCGAGCTGAAGTCGTGCTCGGACTTGGGCCGCGGCAGCGCCGCCGCCACGCCCAGCCCCGGCAGCGCCACGCCCGCCATGCGGCACGACGCCGCCTGCAGCGGCTGCAGCGCCAGCCCCAGCGAGCGCTCCGACAGCCGCGCCACGCTGTCGTCCGACAGGCTCACGTGCTCGGCCTCGGCGGCGAGCGCGTTCACCACTGCGTTTATGGTGTTCCCCTCGGACGTGGTGTCGTCCTCGCGGTGCGCGACGAGGTTCGGGTTCTTGCCGATCTTGTTGAGCCGCTCGGCGGCGACGCTCTCCATGGTTCTCCGCATGAGGGGATATTGGTCTAGTACGGCGTTGAAGTGGTCCACGGATAGGGAGAAGAGGTTGCAATATGTTTCGGCGCGGACGGAGGCGACTCGCCGGGCGTTGGTCAGCAAGCAAATTTCGCCGAAATAAGAGCCATCGGAGAGACTAGTGGCCACTTCGCCGTTAGCCATAACTATATCCACAATGCCTTCTTGGATGAAGTACATTTTGTTTCCAATGGTGCCTTCTTTTATAATTATGTCGCCTGTAATATAAAAGAAATGCCTAAGTATCTTTGTTGACAAATTAATTAGTTGATTGATAAAATTAAATCGATTATAATACCAGGCTGGAAGACTTCGTAACGGAGCTTGGTGACAACGTCAGAGACAAAGTTGGAGTCAGCGTTAGCGAAGAACGGTACAGAAGCGACGAGCGACCGACAATTGTAGTTGATGACGTCTTCTCGCAGTTTCTCGCTTAATTCTCCCAGAATCAATTCCTCGTCGAAGAATTTACCCTGGTATCGATGTTCGAAATATTCCGTTATTCTCTGACGCATCTCCCGAGGCAGCTTCCGGTATGCCATGTACTCTTCGACTTGTTTTACCTGAAGAGAATACGTTAACAAAATAAAAAAAAAGCTTGATATTCATAATTCCTTAATGTTAATACAAACGCAAACAAAAACTGGCGATTTGTTTCCAAGCGGACACACATTGGTTACTAATTAACGTCAATCGTGCAAATTGTTCAAGTGTCAGTTATTATACCTAAATTATTACAGATATGGAAACACCATTTATGCCTTATTGATGAAGAAACCTAAACCTAAATAAATACGAGGGGTTAATATGATTTTAAGATGAATTGATTATGGACATAACTGTTATGAACACCCAATAATGATACGTGATTATTTTTGAGAAGACTAGACAATAACCCATGACACGACTAGCGAGAATATGACTTGGTGCGAAAAAACACTGGAAATGTGGAATGATCGTAATGGTAATATGATAATAGCAGCGAATGCACATTATTTCCGTACTCACGTCTAATATCTGAAACAGGTAAGTATGATTTTAAAGATTTGTTGTTATTGAAATCAAAGGACTACATTAAAATCCATGCACAGCAACTGAAATGTTGTATATCTGTGATGTTTCTACGAAACTCTAACGACATTTTCTCCCACACAATCATTAGATAGAGGTACGTACCTACGCACCTACATACCCATGTACTAATTTACCAATATAATGACACATTTGGAACAACTGTAATCAGGAGTTGGATTAGTATACATCGAGGCTCGTACGTACAAAATATAGGTGTTCATAACAGGTTACAACATCTGGTTATTCAAGTACGGTTTGATTTATTTTGTAGGCTGTTAAATATAATTATACTAGCAATGCCGGATTTACGGATTAGGGTTAGGGTCGCCACAAAGTTACAGTACACAATAATATATTTCGCTATAATATATACGAGCTGTGCCCGCGACTTCGTCCGCGTGGAATTCAAAAATTGTAAAATAAAAATAAGCCTAAGTTACTCCTTATTACATAAGTTATCTGCCAGTGAAAGTCCTGTCAAAATCGGTCAAGCCGTTCCAGGTATTAGCCGGAACAAACAGACAAAAATAGTAAAAAATGTTATTTTGATATATGTAACGTGTGTACATTTAGTAAAAAGCGGTTATTTTAATGTTAGAAACAGACACTCCAATTTTAATTATCTTTATAGATGACAGAAAAATTGGTAGATATATCATGGGAATCGTTATCTGGCCTAATGTTATAATAGATATATCTCGCTGTACCGATATATGTCTTGCTACATCTGTTCACATACTTTGACGATATAAGAAAGAGATTATTTATAGGCGTGTGTGCATTTACTCTAGCGTTACTATACAAATATACATAGTAACATATTATAATATGGCTTGCTATAATGTATACTATAGTTCCGTCTGTAAACACCTGCATTAAAATTCAAAATTTTTGTAGCTAAAAGAGTGATTTCGATTTCAAATCTGATTTAGATACTTCTTGAACTATCCTCTTTTATTAACTGTTACTGTGAGAATGAGAATGAGACGTTAAGAATTTGGACGCTACGCAAAGACTGGGCCGTTTCGTATTCGCAAATCCGGCACTGCAATTAAGTTTGAGAATTGTGTACCTTTTCTCGATATTGCCTGCGAGAGGAGTCAAGACTCTGGATGAGATTGGTGGCGTGGCCGAGGAAGAGTGCGTAGCAGGTGGCGCCGGAGATCATGGACAGCATGGTGAGCCACATGTCGGTGAGCGACTGCGGCGGGAAGCGGCCGTACCCGATGCACAGCATGTGCGACATGGCTTTGAATAACGCCCACGAATACTGCTCCAGCCAGAAGGCCTCCTGTAACATTAACGAAACCAAATTAACCACGTCTAACTTCACTTTTTTTTCTCCTCTTAAATCTTAACACTTACCACTTAACACTTCATTCAAATCGTTTGTGATAAGGTCGCAGTAATCTTTTAACACATAATTGAATCATGTTTTGACCTAATAATATTTCTAATATGTTCAATAAGTCATGAAAAAACATTAAAGCACCTGTAAAGATAGTTTAGCATATAATGTAATGTATTTCTTGGTTTTTGTTACATACAAACCTGTAATTCATTTATGGCAACCCAGGAATTCGGCGGGAACCCTTGTAGCATTGGAACGAGGAATTGCAGACAGCCCGACCAATGGCCGATTAGCAACATCATGCAGATGAGGTTGAATATCCGCATGAACACCGACGCCATGTTGAGGAACTGCGAACAGAATATAACGATCAACATAGCATACCAAGTGGGTGCGGTTGCCTCTAAAGGAAGCCGTGCGGACTGCGCGCGACAAGGACGCTCGAGGTCAAGCATCGCGATGATCTCTACCGATGATTTCGTATTCAAGTGAAGAATTAAATATGAACGCGTGAGACGAGTCGTCGAGCGAGCATGCTTTGCGTGGCGGGCGTGGCGCGGGGGTCGCGGGGCCGCGGCCGCCGCACGGCCGCGCGACCCCGCCGCCGCTCTCGCGCGCCTCCGCCGCGCGGCCGCCGGCGGGACGAGGGGCAGAAACAGAAACGCCAACGAAAGAGAGAAAGCGAAGCGAGCGCAGCGGTGTACAGGACGCCGGGCGGCGCCGGCAACATGCTAAGCGGGCGAACGAGCACATGCGCGCCGGCTCGTGCCGACCCTGGTTACCTTGAAGATCAGATTGCTTTTGGTGTCACCCTTCTTTTTTGCAACGTCGGAGCTGAGACGTCCCCTTCGTTCCGTGCGCTTTTTTTGAAGATTCTGCAAGATCTAGAAAACAAGCGAGAAACACGAGATAGTAGGAAGAGAGCCAGGCGCGCCCGCCGAGAGCGCGGGCGGGATCGGCAGACGGATGTCGTCGCGGGGTGTGCGGGGCGGGGCGGGGGCGCGTGCGGACACACAGGATGCACTAACACCGACACGAGCGGGACGCGGGCTAGGCCCCTACGCTAGGCGCTAGGGATGCGCGAGGCGCGGGCGTGTCGCATGCGGCACCTGGGAGGCGAGGTCGCGCGAGCCTGCGCCGTCCGCCTCGGCCGGCTCGTCGCGCGGCTGCGGGGCGGGGCTCATCTGCACACAACACCGTCACTGCGACGTCGCCACCACCACCCTCCCCGTACTTCTCACTGTCTCTCCGCATCCTACCCTCTTATGGGTGTTTTATAATGTTGAATTCAAGAACAGTCTATCCTATGGGATTTTACTGACAAGACTTCTTTCATGTTTTCACATTTTTGGTTCTGTAATTACAGGCTTCTTACTCTTAATTCATTGTTCATTCATCAAGATAAGAGTTTTTGTTTCATTCAATGTTATATTTTATACGTATTCATGATGCTTCTATTTTACTTCGAAATAGAATGCAGACGTTATTATTTATAATGACATTGAATTTTTTTCTCGTTTGATGTCAATATCAATGTCAGTGCTTCTCTTCTAAAGGCTTCCAAAAAGCAGCAACATAATATGAACGCTTTGGCAAATCAAACTTGACGTCGGCAAGTGGGACCGGTTCGGGTCGGCGGGCGCGACGAACGTGGCGCGGGCGCAGAGAAAGAGAAAAATAGTTTGAGAAGTCACGAGTGAGAGCGTGCTCAGGCAGAAACAAGCTTGCAGAGAAGCAGTAGAGAAGTGCAGAGCGGGACGTGGGGCTCACATACAGTGGAGGTGGGGAGAATGGTATAATACAGGATTACAACAAAACTCCATTTAGATATTGTTAGGGACACTACGGTCTATCGCATTATAGGTAAACAATATTATTAGAGCGACAACATTTAGATATTTCAGATTATTTATATACAGACAGTTTAAGAAGCCAATTGAAGGAGAAATTTTCACACAATTTAAACATACATAATTCAATTCTTTAACAAGTCCAATGTTAAATAAAACAATTTTAGTAGTGTGTTATCACCTTGTATTAGTTAATGTGCGCGTGATGTAGTTAGAGCAGTGTTAGTGGTTACGTTGAGTAAATATTTTATATGTGATGATTAGAAGGGATAACGGCTTACATATACTTCCTCCCATTGCGATACATATCGAACCAGTCTGGACAGTCGCAGCAGGCGAACCAGCGATAGCAGTTTCGCTAAACGAAGTATCCTGAGCGCACGACCGGCGTGAAGAATTTGAAAACTCTCACTAAAATCCTGTTAACATAATTAAACAAACTACTTTATAAATCGCCCGACGCCACGATGCTCTGAGGAGCTACATTAAAACCAAAAGAGCATCGAACGTCGAGGATATATTTTATACAATCGAAGTGTATAAAACATGCATAACTGCTCATGTTATAGTCAAACATTAGTCTAAAGAAAGGTGCGGAAGCGTTACATTTGTACATGTTATAGTTTTCTTGTTGACAGAAATTGTTCTCTGTTGATAAAAGTTTTTTTTGTACAAAAACTTAATTATCTGATCGTATCAATACCCTACTAGCCTATGAAGCTTTAACCAAAGTCTCTAAGAATAATTTGTATGATACTGCACTTAACTGTGAAATTTAGCTCACTGTTTGTTTGTTACAAAATAGATTATAAATATTACAATTTGGTCGTGTTGCATATTACATTATATAAACAGCATTAAAGAAAAACGAAAACAAAAGTTATAATACACTAATAGGTAAAAATAAAAATTATTCAGAACTAAAAACATTAAGCGAAAGAACGTGTTTATCATAAAGTAAAAAATAATTAATACATGCACTAATACAAAAAGATATGCATGAAATATTAGAACAATCGTGATAGATATGCGTAAACCAATACTGAGATGTGAGTCGGTTTATTTTTGCAAGAGGAAATTTAGCAAGGGTGCAATAGGAAAATTTCGAGAAAAATGGTGCACAAAGTTGAAATGTGCTGAAGAGATATTTATACGGATTCAGTATCCCATACGACCTGATTGTTCCTATAAGTACAAGACAGCTATCAGAGCGAAGATACAGATAATGAAAATTTAGATTCATATGGGCTACGAACGTTACGTGCAAATAGTCGAAAGGAAACAAAAATATATAAGTAATAAAAATAAAAGCCCGGAGATGTATGAAAAGTGCTCCAATCAAACCTTACGCGGTCTCAGTGAAACCTTTAAAATACGACACTTTGAACCGAACACGATGACGCGTAGAATGCTCACGTGGCAGTAGGAGAAAATCACAATGAAAAAAAAAAAAAACGAAACAAAAACAAAATCGAAAACTCAAACTTTGCCATAAAATAAATAAACACCCAAGCTGAAACAGAACATCAACAACATAAAAAACGGATTAAAACTAGTAATAGGAACGCGGCCAAATTGCAACGTACGTTTACCTGATTGAAGATCAAGAATATATAATCTAGCGGTATACTGGAGATGAGGTCGAGGAAGAACCACGTCCTCAAGTAGTGCTTCGCTATTAGCTTCGGGTCTAGTATCACTTGTTCCGCGTTGTCTTGCTGCATTATCCCTGAAAATTAAACAAGTGGATACATTTTAATTTGACGTTGTTTATTCTGTTGCTGCTTTGTATAATGATGTTGGTCGAAGCGACAACACATTTCAATTCAATTCTTTCTATATCTTGTATGTAGGTATTGTGGTAGTTCGGACTATTTTAATACAATTAACAGTTAAATGTTTAGTGACAACTCTGTTTAAATTATTTAAATGTTTTGAGAGATATGTAACTTGATTCTTTTGTTAATGCGTGTTGAAACAAAATCGGCTCATGGGAACGAGTCGATGAGTTAATTAAATAATTTGAACTTTCGTGATTTCACCCCATTGTTATTTTTGTTAAATATTGATTATAAGTAAATATGTCCCGGATTGAAAGAAAATAAGAATTTTAAATCTACAGTGTACATACTTTTTGTAAATTATTATACTTTAATCGGTCCAATAAATTTTCCTTTCAGTAGTATTGTATAAACTTTAAGCTTATAGAAAAAACACAATGGAACTACATGACGAATCTAAAAACATACATATCACTTGCTATAACGGCGAAGGAAAACATCGCGAGGAAATCTGCACACCTTACAGTTAAAAAAAATGTTCTTTAAAGGCGTGTGAAGTCTGCCAACCCGCACTTGGCCAGTGTGGCAGACTGTAACCTTAACCCTCTTATTCTGAAAGGAGACCAGTATTTCAACAGTAGAACGATAAAAGGGTTGGAAGAAAACGTAGAAATAACGAAGAAATTGAAACAGTTTTACAATTTTTATGAGATTTGTTGGATTATAACTTTGAATTACAATTCTACACAACTTTTTGCTATAAAGAGGCATTGATTTTAGTGGGTCATGGCAAGCGTTCAGAGTAAAAGTTGTTTTAATTTATGTGAATTAAAATTACGTATTTGTAACCGGCGCGTAGGACGAATATGAGAGTGACGATCGAAGAAGCGCGAGATCTGCGAGGTTGAGATACATATTTTGTTATCGGTGCCCTCAGCGACGCTGCTGTAAAGGACCTGAGTTACTGCGTACATACTGTAAGAAGGCGTACACCGTTACGGCGGTAATACAGTCTATCGAATTACGATTTAGTGAAATGGTTTTCCAACACAGTTTACTGTATAGGATTTTGAAACTTTCAACATTATTCAGTTTTGCGTACCGCGTGAACCATCACGTGTGCATACGCCCATGTAAGTCGTATATGAAAACCGTCTGGGTTAACCGTAAATGTGTAAATGCGCCCTTACACTTCGTATTTACAGAAAAGTGTAAACAACTTTAGCTTAATTATACGCTGAATTTCTTGAATTATGTTTACGATACAAGTGACTATGTTTCTTGCTAAATAGATGTGAACTAAACTGATAGAATATGAGACAGAAAAAACACCTGTAATCCCCGAAGAGCTAGGTGGAGGAGCGTACTACACTCCCACACTTCACCACTTGAGTATACGTCCTACTATGAAATAAGTGGTGAGCCTATTTCTTGCCACACACCGGGCACATATCCAGATTCCCAGCCACGTCTAGAAAATCTAAGTTATAAAAGTTCAATAGTTCGCGACCAGGGATTTGAACCCAGAACCTTCTGATCGGCAGTCACGCTGGCAGCCATCACTGCCAACGGGAAAGTCTAAAGTCAGTTTTTCATATATAAATAATTGTTCTAAACAGTAATATATTTTGGACTCAAATGTAGCTACAGTGTGAAAGTTTAGAAATTATAACAAAACCAAAAGAGTAGAACGCTTTTCACATGCATACAATTCATTACTTCTTTTATCGTCAACAAAGTACGTACCTACGTACACATCTTTTTACGTACCTTGGTTAAACACAAACAGAAAATGTTACAAAGTATTAGTTAAATATGATAAATAAATATTATTCTTTGTAATGATCATGGAAAAATCCTATAATAAACCTTCAGTATATACTCCAATAATATACTCTACTAGACCGCGCATGGCCAGCGTGCCTGAATTTGGCTCCAGCTCTTCTAATTTGAAGAGGAGACCAGGGTCCAACAATTTAACAATAAAAGGGTGATGATGAAAATAAAAAAAAAAATTACCTGTCCTAAAATTAACAACGATATCTATAAGAAATATAGTGTCAGAAAGACAGTTGAAGGCTATCCATCGCGTGCTGAGGTCGTCGTTGAAGAAGGATATCGCAACTGGCAGGATGATCAGGTTTGCCACCAGCAGGAGTAACATACAGAGGTCCCAGTAGAACCTGCGGACAAGCAAACGGAACATTTTTATAACCTCTCTCACAATAGTTTTAAAGTTATTGAAATACTGTAAAAGGTGAGTACATCAACAATTTTTGTTGATTTCATGAACAGACTTGTAACCATTTTATTATTATATATCAATATTATTCAAATTAGAATAAATATGCCTTCCCTAATACAACCATACGACGTCTTTAATAATAGGTAATAATGTTACGTCCATGATGGAAGTCCACATTTTTAACACGGATTCTTTATTTAAATAATTTTAATATTTCCCAATTTTACACGTCAATAGAAAAATAATTTGCCTTGCTTTGGCAGCACCTATTCGTTTCGTTGCAATATTTTATAACTGAGAATTAAAGAAGCTTACCTATGACACTTTACTTTTCGTGGACAATATTATTGGAGCTTTCTTTATTTATAGGTTATGTTTGTTTCCAGTTCGTACCATAGTAAAGGATTCATTTGTGCAGACACTTGTAAATTATTATTGTAACAAATTATTCCTAGTCTCAAAATTTATCTGCACATTTTTGTAATTCATACGGTATCGGTTATTTTCCATCGAGGAGACCTATTTATTAGGTATCTATAAATATTATTAATTGCAATAATCAACAATTGTAATAAATAATTAAATACCGAAATTTAACGTTTACCAGGATTATGATATAACAAGGCATGGTTTAAATTTCGAATGTTCAATAGTAGTAGGTACTGTAATTTTATCTAGCTTTTGATTCCTATTTTAATTGATAAATCTCATCTTTAACTTTAAGGTGGTTTATTTAAACTTTCCCGTTAATTTTACGTATGTTGTAGGTACCTATATCAGTAGCAATAATATATTAACCACATCGCACAATTTAATGACGAGTCAAATTCTGTTGTTTACTTATATTATTTGAATTTATTTAAAGACGAAAAGCTTAGCTCACACTTCGCCCTTTTTCAAGATTATATGTACCATTTATTTACTTGAACTTCACAAACTCAAGTGGCCATCGCTAGATGGTAGTGTAGCCATTTCTAAAATGTCTTGCCTCGCCGCAATGTTGTAGAAATGAGGAAAATGGCAGTAATTTCGCACAATAAGCCAGAAAAATCTCCACAATAACTCCCCCTGTCAAGACGACGAAAAGCTTACGCAAAAAATCTTTTGTGGAGAATTTTGTCGATCATTTAGAAGTGAGGTTCTTTAGATTGATGAGCTCAGTACGAATCTCACTATTGATATTCAACAGCAATGTATTTCAAGAATTTAAATAGACATTTATCAAATTTAGAAACGCTATTCATGTTGTGGTAGGTTTTGATATTTTTTATACCCACGTTAAGATATTTCATTGTATGAACGTTTGTTAAGGAAGATCATTAGAACTGCGACGAAGTATGAAATATTTAACAAAAATATCTTTACATAAAAGCATCACCTTACATCGTAGAAATTGTGAGAAGCTTTTCGTAATACCTGTTGGATGGTTTAATGACATTTTATGGCTTAAATTTATTCACAAAATAATGACGCACATAGGTTAAGTTGTACATATGGGTAAAGTGTAATGATAAACTCTATTAGGTTCGCACATATCTATCTCCGTAAATAGCAGGTATCTTCGTAATGTCGGAGACGCGTGACAATGGGGCGGGATGTTTGCATATTATGAAGGCGTGGGATGTAAGTGTAGGAACGTTAGCTGTACTTATTTATAGCATCTAGTATATCCGATCTCGCTCTGTGCTGCGCTAAACATTGTTGGAGTCCTAGTATGTGTAATATATAGGAGGACAATATGAAAGCCGGTTTTCGATACAGGGTTATGCTCCGACATGTCGTAAATTTTACAAGCTCTGACATTGCACAGCCCCTACGAGCTCTCTCTAATGGAATTGATATCACGCATATAGAGAGAAAAAAATGGATTTTCTTTTTAATATCATTACACTCAGATTCCTCACGGGATAGGTACTAAAAATGGAGTGCCAAATATCTATATCCTTACAGAGCCGACCTTTTGTCTATAACTGTAAATTTTACATAATAATAGAATAATGATTGTCACTTATGGTTGTGTATAAGAATATTTAGCGCTTAGTCTCACACAGGCATATAAAAACATCTAGACACAGACCAAATAACTTAATTCATCATTCTAATGTCTACTTAATACGCACCCAGTACTTGTAATTGCTGAGTCAAATAATTCATGGAAATGTGGTGTAGTATTATGGTGTATATTGTGACTTGCTGTTAGATATACAAATCAGAATGTTAGTCATTTCGGCATGTTTGGTTGCCGTTGTTATAGTTAATTAGAAGTCGTAAAACAGTTGTAAAAAGTCGTTATAATGCATAAATATTTGTTATGGGTATTTGAGGTCTCTATAAACATTTAATATATGAAAAGGATTAATGCTTCCAATTTATTCCTGTACTCGATAAAGTTATGAAACTACTATCTATGCTACAAATTGATTTGAAGCTTAACAATATTACTGGTGAAGAAATCCCTCTGTTTTTGGAATTTAAAACATTTACTGCTACAGCTATTGTGCTTGTTTCAACGAACTGAATTTTCGCGAGAGTAAATTTTTTGTGTAAATACGAAGCGACACATTGGATTTTGATTGAGTTACCGGCAATTTGATTTGAACATGCAAATAACGAGTGAAAATGAAACAAAATGAAGTCCATAAAAGTGATATTTATTATTTGAGATATAGAAGTTATGATTGTGCATTCTAATAAGAAGTACCTACAACTATTTTTTGGACTAGAAATCAGTATTCAATAAGGATCACAGTTAAACACAATCATTCCCTTAACATAAGGAGTTATAGCCTAAGCTTGGAATACGATTTACTCCATTGTTTTTATATGCAGCAAATGAACCACTTGGTGTCATGTTGAATAATTATACTATATATACGTGTTCTTTAATGAACAAAATATTAAAATCATAAATTGAAATGAAACGTAACGGTCCCAATATAATTAAAAGCAAAATGTATTTAAATATTAATTCGTTACGTATATGCAATTGTACTGTTCGATAAAATAAGGTTGCAATGGCGGCGTTATGGCACTAATATAGCAACAAACATAAATTCTCATTGGTTTAATTAACCTTAATTTGATGCAGTTACCTATTGTGATGCATTATGTAGGTAACTGCGCAATCAACCAGATCGCAATTGGCTCGTTTCAATTTTCGATTTGCCATAAGCTCCACTCAATTGTTATCCCCATTAATGTCGTTCAAACTAAATTTTCTCGTTGAGTTCACTATGAAATTTTTTGATTGTGTTAACTTGGCCAGCGTTATGGACTGCGTTTGTTTACTTGTATATGTATATATTATGTTTATATATATGTACATTTATTATAAGTATGCTTGTGTATACCTATATGTTTTTTTATTATGCGTCTACCGCACGCTGTCACCGTCACCCAGAGTTGACTGGGAGACAATGCCCTCAGGCATTAATTACGCCCTTGTATCCCTTAATTTAAGGTGTTATATAAGAATAAATAAATAAATATTAGCATTTAAACTTAATATGTACTTACATTATATCTCTTATTTAAGTAGAAATGTCTTTGAATTGCAGATTTTTAGATAAAAAGTCGCTAAATAAAGACAAGTTTAATGACCAGATTTTCCATTTACTTAGAACATAATATAGCGAGCATTTAAATATTATTAACAAATATAATATTACAAGTTTAATATTTTAATATTTTCTTATTTAAGTTTAATATTGTATAATATGACTGCCTCGTTGGTCGTGTTGGTTGCAAGTGCGACTGCCGATCGGGAGGTCCCGGGTTCGATCCCCGGGTCGGG
>DWDU01001512.1:0-14495 GCA_018245575.1 Jemadia suekentonmiller
GAAACGTGGGAGTGTTCTACACTCCTCTGCCTACCTCTTCGGGGATTACAGACGTGATGTTACGTTTTTTTTTTTTTACTAGAAGGCTTTATTGCGATATTTTTTTATTACGTTTTTTTACGTTTTTTATTACATTGGATATCGGTCTCTGTTGTCTCACTGTTGGGCATATGCCTTTTCTATATTGTGTTACATCACCCTGTTTACCGCTGATACTTATATTACATATACGATCATAGAAGCAATGAACATCGAAATTATGTTAATACTAGGAGCTCAGAGTAAGTAATTGAAAGCAGAAAGAATTATACGTTTGATTATTTTCTTAAAATTACTTTGATCGTTACAATAAGTATTTCAGCCAGTGTTGCTTTGGGACGGGAAAAGATTAAGTTATGTGAAGTACACACACACATAAACACATACACACACAACCAAAGGGCACTGGAGTTTATTTCAAGTGAACTAACTACTAACTAACTGTTCCTTCTATAATTACTAGATGTCGTCTTACAATTTAATCCGCTATTTACATTCAGTTATGATACAGTCAGACATAATGGGCCGGTACAGTTGACGTCGGGAGTCCGACGAAATCACTCCCGAGCTCCTTTGCAATCCAATTTAGATCTAACCCTAACCTAATTAGATTCAATCTTCCTTCACTTCCACCCCTATTTACACTGTTACGAGTACTCCTATTGCGAGAAACGCACCAATTGAATTTAAACTCAAGCCCGTCTGCTTTCAGCCGAACTTTGCTGGGCGGAATTCTGTGCTTTGTAACATTTCAAAGTTCAAACGAATGTGTTCCGTAACGGAACGGTTCCAGGGCAAGTCGGTAATATAGCGAGCGTGGCCTCTCTTAAAGTCGAAATTGCTTTGTGAATGACGGTTAGGCATACATTATCTGGGGTAATAGGGTTGAAAAACACAAAAAGCCCGACCTTGACACCGTCGGGTCGTCGCGGACGCATGTAGTCTCATCTAGAGACATTAAAACGCAGTAACACGTTCACACGTAAAGACATTCTTTCCCCGTTTTTTGCAGACAAACCAGATAGATGTTCTTTCACCCTAATTGTGTTACCTAACGTTATTGCTGATTTATTTCGTTGGAAAGAGATACGAATGCTGACAGTGTATTGACGTAATAACGTCTGAAGACAGCTGTATATTACTGATATTGGTTTTAAAGAAATATTACGAGTATGTACCTATATTAAAATTCGTATTGCGATGGATGTTATTGCGTCACTTTAGGTAGAAAATTATATTTATTTGTTGATATAACATTTCAAAGTCATTTTACTTCCTTATTTTGGTTATATACTTGTGTGTTGTTTAGATAAATCTACTGTTTCGTTGGTCAAGAGGTTCCAAGCGCAATTGCCGGTTGAGGGGTCCTAGGTTGGAAGCCCGGGTCGAGTGATATATCTAACTAGAATTTCTAACCTTAATTTCTAGTAGTGGCTCGAAGCCTGGATTTGTGACCCATTTACTATTCCCAGTCATTCCCAAGTGGCATGTAGACGTAACTGGTGAAACGTGGAAGTGTACTACACTCCTCTGGCTACTTCTGGGATTACAGTTCATGTATTCATTAAGCGGTGGTTCCATTAATGCTTACAATGCGTCATGTAACGTATCTAGTTGATTTCGTTTGGGGTAGTTTGAGATGGAACTATCATAAAATATTTTGTGTTTCGGGCTTCAGTCGTTTATGATCTGTTTGAAAGTCCGTGTGTATGGAGTGGAGCATCTCAGTACTAAGTAGCAGACCATTCGCGACCAGCTTCGTATAACAGATACTGGACAATATTAATTAACTCGTTTGCAGAAACAGAAAATAATAAGGGAATCTTGAAAATATTTGGCTTGTTGTTAGTTTGTCTTAATTAACTGAAACACTTTAGATATTTACCCATCCATTATGCGAACCTATCTAGCCAAACTTAGAACTCAAATATAGTCTTGGCATTTAAGTACAATATTCGCCCTTATTGTTAATCGCATAAAAGCTATGTTGTTGTGGAGTGGAATAAAACAGTTGAAAATATTATTTGATAAATTTTCGGCACGCTTCTCACATTGATGTAGAGAAATTAATTTTAGTGGTCTGGAAGTGGTTTATAGTCGTACCTATTGGCATTAATATATTTTGCCAGATTATGCCAATCAATTCTTGTAAATAACGTCGTCCTTTGGTTCACAACCATTTTGGTGACATTATTTATTTATTTATTCTTTTTGTAACACCTTGAACTGAGGAATAATAGGGCCTACTTAATGCCTAATGGCATTATCTTCCAGTCAATCCTGGGCGATGGTGAGAGCATGTGGCAGGCGCATACTACAACAATATTAAACATAGGTGTTTGATGCTATTGTAGCAGTACGTTTGAAGATTAAATATGACTTGCTACAACGGTAAAGGATATAATCGAGAAAAAACCAGCAAATCTTGCAGTTAATAAAAAAAATGTTTTCCAAAGACATGTAACACACTAAGGCGCTAATCTTCTCATTCCGAGAGGAGATCCGTGTTTCAATAATAGTGGGCCAGTGAAAGAGTCGGAAAAATGACGGACGTTATAAATTCGTGTCTCGTCTAGCATTTATTATATATCAATGTTAACTCCCTTAGAAAGCAATTTGCAGATTAAACACTCGTTAGTCTGGCCTGGACATTAGCATTATTTATTATTTTTCGATTATCGTTGAAAAACAGTGTGAAATTCCTCGCCAGCCCTTGTACCTTAAGGGATATGCCACAGCTTTTAATCCCAAAAATATTTGCTCAACTTAAGCATATAATAAGAAATTAAAGTGAGAGCGTACAAAAACAGAATTATGGCACCAACGTTGAAATGTTGTTGTATGAAAATTACTTTCCAGGCATATTTTTAAGCCGGCGTGAGGATCCATGTACCAAAGTACCCTAGTGGAGTAGTAGAAATTTAAACCCTCACTCGCCGGATCCTGGGTTCGATTCCTGAAGTATTGGTGAAGGAGAACATTCTGCTTTCTGTGTACTCAAAGGTGTTTTAGTAACACTAAAGTTATTATTATCATTATATAGTTATATCATTATTATTATTAATAAAAAATGTGTGTGAAGTTATTATTATTAGTGTGTAAAGTACGCTAACCATCACGTGGCCACCATAACGCACTAAGCACTTAACTCTTCTCATTCTAAGACGAGACATTTACATATACGAGTAATATAACGCGTATTTGCATAGGTACATATATCATGCCCGGGAATTGCACACCTGTCTGTGTGTATTCGATGATTGATATATACGTTATTTGCACACAGCATACATTGCGTTATTATCACGTCTTGAGCATATTGATATAAGGTTTGTACGCGTAATGTATGCTATCCAAATGATTGCATACGCAAGCCTGGGTATATCCTGATCAAATTCATTCGAAGCTAGGATAGATCTAGCAAGACGTCTATATCCAATCATCAGTTCCTAATTGAGGTTGAATAGAATATTCCAATCAATGGAGTTTACTTAGAATAGTATATTATTTCATCAAATGCAAGTATTGCTTATTTTATATGTAATGTAATGTGGGTATTTTAGTAGTAGATAAAAGTATGGTTTAAATTTTTAATTTCAGGATTAATTTTGTTAGGTCGATGTCGGTGACTGAGATAGGTATTACGAGGGGCTTTTTCTAATGTTGTTTTGGAATCGATGTGGTTGTTCGGGAAAATGTTATCTTTGAGGATATTCTTAAATAAGGGATTATGTCGGCGCTGAGTTTTCACCAAGTCTATTTATAAGATCAAGACGTTTTATTCCAGATAGACGCGTATATGGTATGACTCTAAATACGTATATAATTTGAAGTCTTGCACCTTTTGCTTCTTCAATTACACGAGATTTCAACATAAAAAAGGTCACATTATATAACATAACGCTCGGTTTTACCCGAAGGGGTAGACAGAGAACGCAGAACACTTCCATGTTTCACCAGTTATGTCATACATCCTACCATAGAATAGGGAGTGAGCCGATTGATATACTCCGGGAAAAACGCAGACGCCGATCGGCTACCACGAACTTCAAAACTCGTATAGCTCCCTACCTTCAGCGACCTTGGGGCCGAATAAAAAATGGTTCTTCATATGGGAAATATAATATACATGTATAAGCTGGAGTAAGTATTACACTGCTTTGAGAACACATACATACATACATATTTACCTTACAAAATACTTTCGCAAAAAACTAATCTCATTTAATGACATCAACACTTGGCACTGAACGGTAATCATAAGCCACTAAGCCGTGGTAACATCACTAGGTAGATTCGCTCGTAAGGCACTCACGCGGTGGAAGCGTCTAAGCGGAGCGCCCAACGTCAGTAAAACACGAAAAAATATCCCAACCAACTGTAAGAATATGAAACATACACTTGCGTCTACAAACACGAATCGCATTACATTAAATCCGATTTACGAACACAGAAACATCTCCGCACAGATTGTCCTTAACACGATAAAGTAAATCAAAACTACAATGGGTTTACCGATCGACCGACCAGCGAACATTGTCCGCCTAACTCAGTTTGGTGATCCGTATTGGGCGTTTGCTTTTGGTATCGGATTCTCGATTATATTCATACGTTATTGTATTGATTTCAATATTTCGTGACCGAAGCACGTCAGGTTTGTAAGTATGCAGATATTTGGCACTTGGTGCTCACTGCTAACCCAGTAAAGGAACTGGAATTATGATGTAATAGTATGATTATTGTATGTAGGAATAATAGGCATAAGCCTTTAGGAGATGCCTACGCCCAACAGTGGACTGCAAATAGGCTGATGATGATGTTGAAATAATGCTATGGATTGTTATGAATGTACTATTTTTTTTTCTATTACATTAAATATACAAACCAATATAGCAAACGCTGCAACGGAACCTAAGAAAGAAAAAATAAAGGGGATAAAGAAAAGAATTTTTAGAATGATCAAGTGCTTGTATATGGTTATTAAGAGTAAGCTAAACATCGAAACTTTACAAGAACAATAATAAGTTGCATCGAGTTTATTATTAACGCTGTACTTTAAAGCCGAATGGTTGCTGTTAAAAATCACCTCTGTGCATCACTACTCTACAATGATACAAAATGGTAATATTTTTGCTGTACTCTAGTGATGTGCACGCCTCTGGTTTTCGTTGTCGACAAAATTTCCACAGCTAGCCGTGATTTTTAATATATTTATCTTGTTTAGAATACTGTTCTTAATAAATACACTACGCACATTCTAAACCATGCATGTAATGTTCAATTGTGTAAAAATAATAAAGGTATAATATAATGAACTAATTAAAATTTGTTTACGATTTGTTTCCTATATTAAAGTTATAAGACGCTTTGCAGGCTTAAACTTTATGTCGTTGGACGTTTTTAATGACAGAGTTGGATGTAAAGAGTGACAAAGTTTCTCATCTAAATCTGTTAAGCGCGAAAATGAGTGTTACAAGCAAATACAAGCCCGACAGTAATAGTTACAGTAACATTTTCGTTGTAGCAAATATTATATTGTTATCGACATTGCAGCAGCACATCACTGAAAACGGAGGCACGTCTCTGGCAATTTATTTTACAAATGTGTCTGTTTGTGCGTCTTACACGGACGTGTGTGTGTGTGTGCGTGTGTGTACGTGTGTGTGGTCATGAAATGTGTGCTACTACAGTTTCCTTTTTTGTGCTTATGCGCCATGAATTGAGGTAAAAGGGAGATATTAATTTAAGCGGCGCGCCGAGTGCTATCTTTAGTCATTTCCAGTTACGTTTGTTTCAGTTCCCTTTTTCTATGTGAAAAATGCTTTAGCGTACGTATACTTCTCTTTAAACAATATTGTGGAAAGAGAATTGTAAAGTTACCTACTTTGTGGGGTGTATTGGCGAATTGCTTCGGTAACACGAATTATACGCGTTTCAGGAATTTTCTAGTATTCACCTTCACCTTCTAGAATTCACCTTTTTTAATTACATTTAGGAAACATGCACAGACAGTCATTACATAAGTTATGTGATAAAAGACGCAGTTGGCCCCAAGATACATTATACATTATTAATACACTGATATTACACGGGTCCTTCTTTCGGATTTCGAGGCGGACGTCAAGTGATCGTAAAGCGTTGTGGGCACTTTTAAATTACATTTAAAAGCTATACCTATACGTGTTTATGTGTTGCCAGCATGCAATTAAACAATCTTTAATTACGATTACGAACTGAAATCTTTTTATTCACACAGAAAATACGTCGGCGACCACTTGTGACGCGGCCTCTAACTTTCATTACGCGAAACAAGTATAATTTTATTGTTGCAGAAAAAAAACATTCAGCAAACCAAAGAACAATAAATGAAAGAAAGGAACAGGTCACGGGCTAAGCCTTTTTAAATCGCCGCTAAGACCTCTTTGAATGGAACAAAAAAACTGTGTTGTTCTTCATAAAGAAAGCGGATCCGCGAGCCTTGTAGCAATTTCATGAATAAAAATCCGAGTCTCGAAATAAACAGTACACTTTATTTCTCTCATCCGGGTCTTGTGAGAAAAATAACGTCTTTATTGTGGTTTGAAATAGCTCGGCACGGATAAGCATAGGTCACATCGCAGACTAGTAACTCTAAGCTATGAATATATATACATATAGGTACATAAAATACATACATTGTCATATGCATTGACACATACATTCATACAAATATTCATACCTACATTCATATAAACATTCATACAGCCATTCATAGAAACATACATACAAACGTTCATACATACACACTTACACTACTTAATATACAACACAAAACTATGACAGTAGTGGTTGGATAAGAGCAGTGGAAAATTTATTGTCCTGGCACCTTTTGGAATGACTTGTGGTCAGATGTGGTCATGATGACACAATGGTGACAAACTTAACAGAAATGATGACAAATTTATGAAAAGTTCCAAAGCTATGAACAGTGGGGTGGAGTCTGGATTTATGCCTGGTGTATAACAATAAGCTCACCATCTATTCCATAGTGGGACGTAAACGTAACTGGTGGTACGTGGGAGTGTACTACACTCCTCTGCCTACCTCTTCGGGGATAATAGGCGTGATGTTACGTAACAATGACTTTAAATCTATATTTATTCACCTTCATACTTCGTTTAGGATATACACACATTTAATAAACAACATAATTACATAGTTTCAGGTCGTTACTTCTATCAGCTTTATTCGCCCCAAAGGGACTGTTGGTCCAGACCGAGTGATAAAAACTAAATGATTAAAGTCTCGGCACAAGTTTTAAATAAAATATTAATATTTACAGAAGCTTCTATAACAATATTCTTTAACAACGGTGATGGTATTACAACTTAATGAGATGGAACGTTTCAATTAAGGAGTCCTCATCAATAGTAACATAGATTCGTCTTGTCTGTTCTGCAACGCACCGCTTGTGGCGTACGCCTCGAGTGCCGTCAACATTGTCGTACGCTTCGATGTACAGAAATGAGGCTGCGATGCTCTTAGCCGCGAGCGATGTAATACGCCTTTGTGGTTAGAAGTCACGTTTATATCAAAAGCATGTTAATACAATGGATTAATATATATGAATATGTATACATATTAACATATCCACGCCGGGCCCCTCACGGGGTAGGCAGAGAGCACCGAGTGCCAAATATATGGACACAGCGTTAAATTACCTCCGGTTTATCCAACGTATGTTTCTTCGGGACGCTGTATCATTTGCGGTGCCATCAGCGTGAATATAAAGATTTGGTCTGTTTATGTGCAGTTTAAAGAATTTTTTTGTTACCAGTTTTTTGTTTTTGTTCAATTAAGATCGTTGCAATCGATTGTTAGGCCAAATCTTATCAAAAGATAATGATAAGACTTGGAACATTGAATGGCTAACTTGTACAGCGAACTGATATGTTGTTGTATATATGATGTTCTGGCTGTAGTAATGGCAAATACATTTCATGAGTCCGTGCTTTCGACAGATAATTATGGAATATCTGTTTGAAAGAAGCCCTATATACGATAAATTTGGTGTATGAAATCCGTAAATGAAACTAGCAATATATTTTTCGAAATTAATAATTGAACCACATCACGTAATCTGATTAATATTCAATATGTCAAACCGGATATCGTATTAACGTTAAATTATAAATACATATTATATCCACCCGGTAAAAAGATAATGTTTTGTGAAATTGATGTTTCAAATTTTTTTTATGTATATTAAAATACTCAGCTTTGACTTATGTTAATTACTGTCAATATTACGCATCACCACCACTACTATCGTTATCATCAACATCATCACCGTAATGAGCAACATCTTCATCACCTTCATCGTCATCAACATCAACACCTTCATTGTCACCATTTTAATCATCAACATCTTCATCGTCATCATCAACATCATCGTCGTAATTGGAAATGACCATTTATTAATTATATAATTATAACGGAGTTGAGGGAATATCGAAGATATGTCTTAAATGTGTCTGTCTGTCCCCGAATAGTTTCTAGGCGTGATATAGTTTCTTTAATATATTTTGTGATTTATCTCTAACTATGTCTGAAATAAGAATTCATTTAAAAATCATATTTATTTTGAAACATCGAAAAATGACTGTCTCGTTGGTCGTGTTGGTTGCAAGTGCGACTGCCGATCGGAGGTCCTGGGTTCGATTCCCGGGTCGGGCACTACTAAAATTTTCTAATTTAGATTTTCTAGTAGTGGTTTGGAGTCTGGATATGGGCCCGATGCATGGCAATAGGCTCACCACCTATTGCATAGTGGGACGTAAACGTAACTGGTGCAACGTGGGTATGTTCTATATTCCTCTACCTACCTCGTCGGGGATTACAGGCGTGATGTTACGTTTGAACAATATTTTAAACAGGCAAGGAGGCAATTTGCTATTGACCCTTGAAATTTGTTGAAACCCGGATCAGATAAATAAATTTATAATTTTTTCAAACATACCTGACTCAATTTCAATTATCCACTCATCTACCCACCCATTCCAACTTTCCAAAGAAGTTAGGGAACTGAACTGAGTTCAAAGAGGTCATGGAGCTAGAACGAGCACCAAGAGGTTATGGTGGCGAACTGATCTCAAAGAGATAAGGGTGCTGAACTGATCTCAAAGAAGTTGGTTAGCTGAATTGAGCTCAAAGAGGCAAGCAAGTGAACTAAGTTTTTGGTAAAATTGGTTCAATTCGCAACGTCTCTGTTGTAAGACACTTTAATATCCTTGAGGACCGGACTGACTTATGTCCGGGAATAACAATGCAATTTGTGCAGCCGAATCTCGCAGGACCTAACTAGAGCTCCACCGTCTCAATATTACAATATACCAGTAGTTCATGCACAGAAAGAGGTATCCGGATTTGAACCCAAGACTCCTTGGAGAAGGCGGATGAATTCTACACCAGCGGTAATCACTGCTCGTTATGTGGTGCAACAAAAAATAAGTTAACTAAGTAGTTAATTGAATCTATCTTTATATTATATTTTTTTTTAGTAGTGGCTCGGAGTCTGGATATTTGCCCGATGCATGTCAATAGGCTCACCACCTATTCCATAGTGGGGGACGTAAACGTAACTGGTGAAACGTGGGAATGTTCTACATTCCTCTGCCTACCTCTTCGGGGATAATAGGCGTGGTGTTACGTTAGACAAGTTAAAGTTATTTTGCCAGCTAACTTGAATTTAATATTGCCAGATAACTTTAACTGAACCATTAACGTTAAATAATAAAAACGTCATTAGGTATAATTCCCTAATTTCGACTCTTAAGGGAATGAACGCGTGTTATATAACATTTTGTAGGGAACACGGGCGCCGTGACCTCGCAGTGAAATCTTCGCTTTACAAATGCGTGTACATTCGTATTCATTCTCGGCTTTTTTGACGTGAACCCTTTTTTTGGCGTTTTGTTGTGAGCATCGTATGGAACTGGAAGTGACCATTTATTGTTTGGAGATATTACGGAAACCACGTTGAACAGTCAGTATATTGACATAGTCTGATTACAATCGGTGTACTTTGTCGGAGGCCTTTAAACACGGTTCTAATATATTCGACATAATGGGTTATAATCTATTTTGAAACTCGGCCAATTCGCGGTGACAAACCTTGGTGAAGTATGAACCAGAGTTCACCGAGTTGTGACAGAACAGTTGTTATCCAGCTGTTAATTTTTTTAAAGGAACATCATGTAAATATATATTGCAAAGTGTGTACATACATACTTTTAGATTTTTCGAGGCATCACTGTCACCAGTTAACAATGCGTATTTAAGAAATATTACTTTCAACAGCCTTTTTGGTTGTGTTGGTTGCAAGCGCGACTGCCGGATGGGAGATCCTGGGTACAAATCCCGGGTCGGGCACCATTGGATATTTCTAACACGTATATTTTAGTAGTGCCTCGGAGTCTGGATGTGTGGCCGGTGTATGGCAATAAGCTCACCACTATATCATAGTAAGACGCGGGAGTGTACTACACTCCTCTGCCTAAATTTTCGGGGATTACAGGCGTGATGTTACGTTTAAGTTTTCTTTATCATCACTTATATGAATTTACGTAAATTCATTTACTCTAAAATATTCCTCAGTGTTGTAAAACACTTAAGTAACAATATCCTTTCAACAATAGATGGCTGTGAAGTAACCGACCTCAGTCAGATGATAATAAATCTTATACGTTTAAAATAAGATCCTTTTTTGGATGTACTGGTTATTATGTTGAAATTGGCAAAGAGCCTAAACTAAATTAGTTACAATATAGAATTAATAAACGGTCTCTGACGTTTCCGGGCAAACTAATATTATACTGACGTGACATGTCATTAGTAGGCGCATAAGTTATGACGTGGCTTTGTGAATGACACAATCGTATCTTGACAGCAAAGTCACTGTCATCGAGTTTAAATATTAATAAAGGTCAAAGTTTAATTGAAGTTTAGCTTAAAACGTCTGATTTATATGTGCATTTCATACGTACCTATATTAAAACTATTAAAACCTATTCTGAGATTTTTAAATTTCTTTACATTCATAATGAGTCGACGTGTTCGTCATAGATAGTGGCAAAGTTTCTATATTAGGTTGTATTTTGAAATGCGTGTATGATGTAATTTATCATCGGTGTATTTTCAAGAAACTAAGGCTTTACGTTTATAATATTCTTATCTGCAATTGTTGATCAAATTTTAATTTACCTTCCGTAACATGTAAGCGATTGCCAAATATTCTCTTCAATATTCATTTAAAATTCGTAAGCACTACTTTGTTTTAATAAAATATAACTAATTAGCACTAATTTCCAATAATTAACATTGCCTTACGGGACAAATGTTAATTAATTTATTCACCAATTAGAAAAATTTTAACAGGGAAAGAAGTTAACAAGTCTGTATGTAAATAAGTTAATAAAAATTATTACTGAACGAAGTCCAAAGCCGCATCCATTCGAGCTACGCCGGTGTGACGCGCGACAAATTCAGCAAGTTAGGTCGGGCGGACAAAAAGGCCGAATGGGATATTAGGCGTAAATTTCCATAGCTTTTTAGTTAAGTGTGAGCTTTCCTGTACCCTTTTTAGTGGCCTCTAGTGGTTTTGAGTTGTGACAGATCGTTGGCTGAAGTGTATTAGGTTGCGTCTTGAAAGCGTGGGTTTTGTTTGCGATTGTACTTTTGTATAGACATTGGGACGTTTGCGCGAGATTTACCTATTCCTATGAAATATAATGAATGTTTAATTATAATTTAAATAATTATAATCGCTCTGGGTGCATGAAAAGAGTGGTGAATGTATAAGAAGAACGTTAAGTTTGTTAGAATAGAGACATTCGATACTCTGCGTTTTCTACCAATCCCCTCAAGAACCCGGCGTGATTGTATAAAAATAATAAAATTAATGGTTGTTTTAGTTTTGGTAATGGAAAAACAAATTATACGTTTTTCATTTATCTCTTGTGCAAATACAGAAATGTATCAATAAAATACATTTAAGAATTTTTAGATTTCTAAAACTTCAATTAGCCATATATTATATTAAAAAAATTACAATACAACTTAAAAAAAATACAATACAGAATATATATCTATGTATTGCATTATTTCTCCAATCCTTGCTATCCTGTCCAAACAAAATATAAATGGAAACTCGCTGACATAAATTTCAAAACTACACACATGTTAATGCTTAAAATTTTCGTTCCAAATTCAAAATGTAAAGCTTGCTTCTGTTTTGAAACGTGTAACAAAACGTTCGTGTGTTAAAATATCGCTTTGGTTATTAGAGAAATAACGTTTCAGTCGTATTTCGAACGAGGAGTTTAAATTATATTCCATTTGAAAATAGTCTGTTCTCTCTCACATCTCTTCCCGTTGTTTAGTGCTTACCAATGAAATGCTTAACAAATATATACAACCTGTATGAAATGTGCATTTGGATATAATTTAATTCCTTCTTATTTTGAAACACAGCACAGCTTTTTGCATCGTCTACTTTGCTACCCATAGCCGGCTAGGGCATGTTACTGTGCCGACGCAGACCGGGCCCTACCGCGTTCTACCAGCGCCTTATTTTGTCGCCTCTTACGACACCTGTATCCCGTCACGATGTCGGAAAATGCATTCTTACTCCGGTCCCGACATGTTCTTTTCATCATGATTTATTTGTGATTTTTATTATTGCAGTTCACATTTATTTCTGAACTTTATATTTCATACATACCTAATTTTTAAAATAATCTGAACACTTCGACGGTTATATTTTTCTGATCAAGCTATTTTTTCTAAGCAAATTATGTAGTATTTCTGATTAACATAGATATAAATAATCAATTCAATATAACCTTGTTATCAAAGTTGTTACTACTTATTTTTCGAAATACATTATCACTATTGACACGTAATAAAAGATTTCCTGTTCCAAACTACGCTTTGGTAAGTAATGCAATAATATATCACGCGTATGTTGTGATACGCGGTAATTTTCCCTATTCGAAACGGACGGAAATAAGTTTATTCGACGTGGAATATTCCGTGAATTAATTGGTTCTCAAATAATACTTGTATATGGTATCTACGTTTAAATTGGTTACACACTTTAAACTGTTTATGAAATATGACAGGGGAAGTATGTAGCTTTCAGCTTCAGTCATAATTAATGCTTTTCGTGTTTAATATTTTCAGGGGGAAGCTTTCAGTGCGGTTTCACTGGCCGCTTTCACTGTACAGATCTAGATTTTCATGATTAGTACATGCGGTTTGGTAGCGCGGCAGTCTTGATACAGATGGCAAATTACATCTTAGTACTAACAGTTTTACTAGTGTTTCAGTTGCATCAGACTGAATTTTAACTTAAATGTCTGTTCGTCATAAATTTAAAGTTGGTTTAGTGCTTGCTTATTATGTCCTTCATCGTTCTAATTAATTATATTTAAACTTAAGAACGCATATAATTTTCAGGTCAAAAATACGTGCTACTCGCAGGATGTGAATCATACATACAAAATAAATAAATACTATACACAACAAAGGTTATTATAGTGTTATGCTGTGTAGAACGCTTTTTTTTTCTACAGTACAAATGCATGGCTTGGAATATTTTTCACCATTTTTAAACCATAAATCTGTAAATTCAATTAATGGTATCAATGTGAAAGTTTGTTTGAATGTTTCTTCATTGCTCATAATTATGATAGAAACTATCAGGCTTTGTGTAAAATTTCCTATACTGAAAGTTTATGTATCCACAAATGATAGGTACATTCTTCTTTTTATTCAAAAAAACGTTTTAAGGATTCAGTCGTGACAGTTAAAATATTTAGCCTTTTAGTCCTTTCTTAAGGTACTAGATGGCGTTATAACCGTTTTAAATTGCCACCATTCTGCTTTTATAACAAGACTAAGTTGAAATATATTATGTATAGTTATTCACTTAACACAATATATGGTTTTTCTCTCAAGCGTGCGAACGATATCGCGAATGAAAGTTAATTTACCATAAGGTGAGAATAATTGTGTCATGCGGCATGCACCGTTGGTTTCAATAACGATGATTTACATGTAACAAACAAGGCCTCATTATATTGTACCGAATGTTTTCTTTTGTCGAGTTTACACATGCCTGGCTTAGATTTCTGGGAGTATGGTGGTGCTCTTGCCAAGTTAAAATAGCATGATCGTAGGTCTTTCTTTGAAACACTTCGGGGCATTTTTGGCATAGTGGCTGTTATAGATGAGACCAACAATCTCACGAATATTTTAGATTACTGTTATAAATACGACTACATATTATAACCTAATTATAAATTTGCTAATACGTCTTACATACCACGTATACAAATTAGTAGTATAAATTCACCGGTTCTGGCTCACTATCCAGAAGCGGTCAACTGGTTCTGACTCATGAGTCACAATCGGTG
>DWDU01001513.1:0-14489 GCA_018245575.1 Jemadia suekentonmiller
GTTTTAATATAATACAATTTCACAAATTCTTAAGTATTATGCTGCAACAATTTGCAATAAGACATAATAACTTGGCCCTCTACACGGTGAATTAAACGTTATTAGGAAATGGATATTAATAATGGCGAAGCCTAATAGGAATGTAATTAAGACTGCGCTCTATACTCATATCGAACGTACACTTGGTAATGTATGGTTATTTGCAATTGAATGTTTTTATAATAAAAAATCCTACTACTTATATAGAAAACCATGGTCTCTTTATGGCGTTTGCTTTCAAATTACGCTTCTTTAAACACAGTCCGTTCTAAAAAGAGCTACAAAGAAGAAACATCCGATCTCGGAACAACTAATTCGTGTATGTGAGTTATGTCATTAAAACTTACCACCAAAGCAAAGTAAGCTTTAGATGTTCGTGAGTTAAAATGCGAGTACCCCACTCGGCAGTGAACTGAATCGAGTTAGAGATGTCGTCTAACTAAATAATTAAATAGCGCTCGACCTTTGTGCTCACTAGAGAAATCACCAGATATATAAAAAAAAAGTTTCAATACCTCTGAACTCCATTGAATTACGAAAATGGTCGTACCATACGATGTTTCGAAAAATATATTGACCGACCGTAGCGTCTCCATATATATGGTTATGGACACAAGCAAATCTACTTAAAGAAGAACACTTAATATCGGCCCCAAAACTGGCCTGAACGCTACCACTAGCTGCTGTACTGTAATTTAACGGCATAACAATCCGCACCAAATGGTAATAACAGATACATCCATAATAAACACATATGGTCCAAGGATGTGGCCTTTTACGATAGATTCTTCCATCACCCTAGAGTCACTCAACAAGCTATTGAGAGAGCAATGTTAGTAGTGTCTTTGTTAGCTAGATTCAAAAATGACAAAATTGGCTGGAAAATGAGAGTAAGCGACATTGTTCCCCCAATTAGCAGACTGAAGTGGCAGTGGGGAAGAAACACTAACGTAGCCGAAAAAGTAATCTTTGTCGGGTCAAGAAGCTTGTTTTGTGACGACCATGCGCTGAAAGAGCTAGAGTAGGCCGGCCTACCATGAAAAAGTATACCGCAACACACTAGGGGATGCAACAAGCAGAGTGCTGTGAATTGTCACGATACTTAGTTACACGATACTAGTCTCACCACTTGTATCTATAATATGTTCTATACTGCACTCCTTTGCCTAACTCTTTGGGTGTTGTGGGCGTGATGTAACCTTTTTTTTACGTTTTTACACATTGTACACCGAATAAAAGACGCTTTAATGTACCATCCCGGTTAACGTCCAGAACTCCTTCATGCGTGCACGATTTATGCTCTCAAGATAGCAAGCTTAACTTACTCGTAGTAATGGAAAAGCTATTAATAAGTTATTTTGATTCCGCAAAAGCAGATCCCGACTACATTTGCTGTCGACACCGCATCGCGGCAAGTTCTTAGTTATCTCTAATTTGAGACCAAAGATCCTCGCCGGTTGACACCCTGCGGAAGAACGGCCTCCGTGACGCCACATTGCCCAATGATTCGTCGAATTCGTAAATCTCGAATGCGTGGATGAGACAGTTTTCTCAGGGACAAATATAGACTCTAAGATGCTGTGGAGCCCTCACATATCTAGTTTGTGTAGTAAACTTAGTTCTGCGGCTTGTGTTGTAAAGAAAATTAGACAATTCACTGATACAGCCACAGCTAGGCTCATTTACTTTAGTTACTTTCACAGTATACTGTCGTATGGTATTTAACTGTGGGGAAATGCTGCAAGTATCGACGCCATATTTATTGAACAAAAGAGAGTAATTAGAGCTATTTATGATCTTCGATGTCGCAAGTCCCTACGAGAACTGATTAAAACAATTACAATTTTGACCATGCCTGGCCAGTATGTTCATGAAAATATTATGTATACAAGAAAAAACTATTTAACTTTGCTTAAAAAATAATAGTAGAGGGAATACCCAAAATAAGGATAAATTGGCCATATCGCGCTTTCGCTTAAGTAAGGTGTCTCATTCTTTTATGGGGAAGTGTATTCCCTTCTACAAGGAAATACCAAAAGGCAATATTAATCTTTCACATAAAAAGTAAAATACAAGTCTTTATAAAAAGCCTATTACACGGTAAATGATTACTTAATGCTTGGTGTCAAGTAACTCCAGCTTCACAAAAAATTATCTCATATTATAATACTCTAAAATAAGTATGTACTTATTTTAAAAGACGCATAAGCACACTTATGTAATTTCTTTCGTCGATTCTTCTCCATAGATAGGCATTTTCCGAAACGGTGGTAGTTTCTGACGTACAAAAAGTGTTCTAGCGAACCAGTTTTGAATAAATGAAATTTTAATTTGAATTTGAAATTTGAATTTCAAAAATATACCAGCCAAACACATCTACGCCAGTGCTATTTGATGCTATGCGAAAGAGTCGAATTCCTCGCCGGCTTCTGTTTTTTATAATTCGTACAACCTGGAGTTATTTAAGACAAAAGGCCATAGGCACTTTCGAGACAAGCGTGCAACATCCTACGCTATTGCTAAATAAAAAAATTAATGAAATAAAATATCATTTTAAGTCTATACTTTATTCATGGCGCCTACAGTATTATCTCATCACCATGAACAGTCGCCTGATAAAAAATGCTACTAGGCATTAAGTACTCATTGTGAAATGAAGAAGGCGGAAATAACGAAAGATAACTATTATATTATTTTAAATTATAGTCAAAGAACAGTACAATTGACTAATTCGTACAGTCGCGTTGGGTGTGCGATTGATGTCATGTCTCGCTTCAGTGACGCTGTACGCGCGTTCAATCCTACCCTGAAATAAGCTGAAATAATTATAACCACAAAACCCTCATATCTACGTATTGTAGATACGTTAATATCCACTGAACACGTGTAACAATACATACAAATAATGAAACCTATTTATCTGTTATCCTAGTAGATTAACGAACTTATTGAAATCGGATGTTGGTTGATGTCATAAGCCCGTCTTAATAATTAATGTCTGCGATTACCAGATAATACTTGCGTTAATTAGTAATTGATTAGTATCCAGCACTATTGGATGGTTCGTTGGGCATGAGATAAAGAGAATATTACCGTTGCTCGTACATGAAAAATTGACGTCAGATCTGTGAGGATAGAAATATTTGGCACTTAATGCTCTCTGTCTACCTCGTAACAGAATCACTGTAAAAACGTTATAATCGTATTAATAAAGAGAGCTTGAAATTATATATTTACATAAATTAAAACTGTCAGAGAAAAATGACTAACGACAAATTTAATAGACCAGCAACATGACTAATGTGTCACGTTTAAAATTAAAGCGATGTTATCACTTAAGTATTTCATGAATTTACTGGCGAGCTATATCGCCCGTATTTCTCTGTAACACTTGCCTGATAGTATAGTAAGTAATAGCAAGTTTTAAAGCTCGTATGCCAAGCACAGGTGCACAGAGCTGAGTACAAACTTTTATGCCAGTTAGCAGTTAGATAAAAGCTAGGGAAACACGTAAAGCTCACATACAACTTTCATATTCCATTTCCAATAAATACCTATTTGAAATTGATAGATTGATAGAATTTTATGAACGAAATGATCTCTTAAGTTACATATTATTTAATTTGTTTTTAGTTATATCCTAATAATAAAATATTTAAAAATGGATTTGTAAAGTACAATTAATGTTCATCCTATTTTACTTCAAAGTGAAATGTAATTAAATGTACCACCTTTAAGATGGATATATTTATACTTTAAATCTTAATTGAATAAAATATTAAATTAAATAAAATCTTTAATTAAATACTTAATGAAATAAAATATTTAATTACGTACATAATTGAATAATATATTTAATTAAACGTTTAATTAAAGAAAATATTTTAAAATATTAAGAAATAAAATATTAAGAAAGCATTCTATGTTTAACAATTTTTTTACATGGCAATAGTAAATTTTCAGTTCTTTTCTCTTCTTAATCGTATCTCAATTTCCGTACTAATGTTAAATATGAAGCATTATTTGGGACGCTATTGTTATTTAACGGGGATCCACGCTCGAAACAATACCGGATGATGCTTTGACATGTTGTGTTGCCTAAACTAACGCTCAACAGCTGACGTTGATGGAGCTAAATTTACGCTACACGGATTTGCGTTCACTGCAGTACAAAAAATAAAAGAACACACCGGCCAGCATTGTTCGATATTAGAACAGAATAAAGTAACATAACACTACGCCTGTATTTGCGCGAAGGGGTAGGCTGAGGAGTGTAGACTCCTGTTTCATCTATATACTATACGTCACATGGAAAAGGCGTAATGCCTGTCGCCATGCACTGAACATAAGCCCAGACTCAGAGCTAATAACAAAATAAAGTTTTGTAAATAAATAATAAAACGAGCGATGGACAAAATTGTAACCTTTTGAATGTAAATGTTTTTCTTGTAACAACTATACACTTCTTACTGTTGTTAAAATCAGTTAGATTTCTGAACTATCGCAGTCTAAGCACGGTGTAATGAGCTCCAAATGGATTTTTCACTGTTCTCTTGTATAAATACTTCTCGGCTCGTTCTTCAGGGTTGTAGTGTGGGTTCCTAGTTAGTGTTTAGACGGGTTGTTCGTTGGTTGCAGTGAAAGTAAGCGTGGCGGCGACCGGCTGGCGACGCCGCGGATGTCGCTGCTGGGCAAGCCGCTGAGCTACCGCGCGACGCGACGCGACGCGCGCTACCGCCGCCTGCAGTCCAAGTTCTACAACTTCCTTGAGCGACCGCGGGGAGTGAAGGCCGTCCTCTATCATATGATTGTGTAAGTATTTTAATAACATGACATAAAACATCACACCAGTGTTTAATCGAAGCGGTCCCCTATACATTACTCCCATAGTAACGTTTTACTGTAACTTTTCACCAGTTACGTAATACTTCCCATACAGTTATTTAATCACAAAACTTGCTTATTATTATATCGGTTCCCTAAATCCCTTACGGGGTGAGTAAACAGCAACGGTTGCGAAATATCTGAATTCCTACAAACCTTACGCCCTTCTACATTCAACGCTCCCTTGGTACAAGCACGACGCTCGAGACTTCTTACTCATTTTCAATTCTAGTTAAGTCGCACATTACTTTTTACAGCTTATGAACAATACTATAAATATACATATCGTCTTCAGTCACAACTGGCTCACATGAATATTTAACGACTGAAACAGCGTATGGAATATATTATAAATCATTGTCCAAATATTGTACAAGGTTGGTTTGTGACAATCACTATAATTATAAATATGTTCTTAGTCGTTACTGGCTAATGCGTTGTTGCACGCTCGGCTTGGTCGCGTGACGTCATTGCGTCATACCCACGGGCACACATAAAACTTATTTATTTAACAAGGCATTTGTAAAAGGCTTTTTTAGTATAGACACCAAGTTGATGCGTGTGTTATACAAATCGTACTTAAAAATTCGCTAGCGCTTTTAGTACATTAATAAAAAGATATTCGTTCATCTGGTCATCAATACGACGTTCAAATAGACGTATTAACGAAGAATTAAAGAAAAAATTCCTATTATTCTTATTTTTGTGAATTGTGATTATTATTATTATTAATGAGTTCGTTAATGAAATTTTCTATGATTACATTTAAATTTGCTTGCCGCAATGGTAGAATAAATGGAAACGTATAATAGAGCATAAGACCATGTTATGTCTACCTTATTCGATATAATCGAGACGTCTGAGTCCAAATCCCAGGTGCGGCGGCTCTATTGGATTTTTCTAACTTGAAAATTTGAGTACAAATTGTTAGGACTTTAGTAGTCGCTCGGGCTCTGAATTTGTACCCGGTATATTGCAATAGAATCACTCGATATTCCATGATGGGACTTAAAGGAAACTGATGAAACGTAGGAGTGTATTACACTTGTCTGACTACCTCTTCGAGAACTGTAGGCGTGATGTTACGTCAAAATTATTGTGTATGAAGAGAACGATGACGGTAAAAGAAGTACATCTGGTGGTATGTGAGTAAAAAAGATATATTTAGCATTTGGTACTCTCTTTGTACTCCGTAAAGTACTTTATGATGATTGATGATGATACGTGATGATTTAATGATAATAGTAAAAACAGTAAAAGTGATTGTCCCCATTAATGTAATATACCTAATGTCAGAATACTTTACATACGTTATATGCGGGTAAAAGTTATAAAGTAATTATTGTGTCTTTACAGTAAAACGATTTAAAAACGTTAGCATAAAACATTTTTAAAAATGTTTCCTTAAAATAATAAAAGACATTTGAACGCTATTAATTTTTATACATATTTTAATTACATTCCGTCGAAAGTATTAACTGCGACAGTACGGAGAGATTTCTTATTTTTCCACGTATATACATAATCCTGATTAAGTCAATGATAAATTATCCTGATTAAATTAACGAAATATTATTATTAAAGTATCCATTCTTAAATCTTGTTGAATATAGCAGAACATGTATTCTGATATAAATAGATTTGTTTTATTCATTCTTTGCTGGTTTCTCTACATTGTAGATGACCCTCCATTGATTACGGTGCCGTGCTGCCATCCATCATATTCCGTTCTAGTGGATCTATCAAAGCTTGTCGGTTTATCTCACAACCCACGATGCTTCTAAATGTTTCCAATACTGCCCCTTCGTTATTGTTACTATTTGTAAATGTATCGTAAATATATGTATTGTAAAAGTAGATTGTGACTTTTACGTAAAATGTACATTAAATTGAGTATATTAAAATTTATGAAAACTGAAAGGGTTTTTCTGAAAGCCTTAAAATACATATTTAAGCGTATTTCTAAAACTGAATCTATCTCTTTTCATACTTTGTACAGACTGCAAGTTCCAGTCATAAATTGATAGGTGATTTATTGAATTTGACATACATTTTATTTAGAGTCATCATCACCAAAAACCCTTTTATCGTTCCATTGTTGGATATGGATCTCCTCTTGGAATGAGAAGGGTGATGTCTATAGTCTGCTACAGTGACCAAGTACTGAACAAGTACATTGTAATATCTGTGACCGGCTCATGGCAGCATAGATCAGCCTAGATAAGCACAGCTAAAAGCCCTGGCTGCCTACAGGCAGGAGGGTAAAAGTTGCGAGAAGCTGTGTTCAGCGCTTCCCAACTCGCATGCTCAGCATAGGGATAATAGGCAAAAAGGGAGCACTGGGGAGGGTGACTTCATGATAATGATAATTAAGATAATTATTATGATGATTATTATGTTAATAATAATAATGATGTTAATGATAACAATGATGCTAATAATAACAATAATGTTCATGATAATAGTAATATTAATGATAATAATAATGATTCGGATAATAATAATGATTCGGATAATAGTAATGATGATGATAGTGATAATAATGATAGTGATGATGACGATGATGATAGTGATGGTGATGATAATATTAATAACGTTGTCAAAGTATTTGTCTCAAACAATTTCCGTGTCCAGGTTCCTGATGGTGTTCATGTGCCTCTCGCTCTCCGTGTTCTCGACAATCGAAGAGTACGAAGCTAAGGCCGGTATCGTGCTTTTCTACATGGAGACTGTGGTCGTCGTGTGGTTCGCCATCGAATTCTTTTTAAGGTAAAGGATGATTCAATTAAGCACTAATTAAGTTCTGTTTATGAAACGTCTTTGTTATCCCCATATGAATCCAGTTCAGCAATAGCTTTCGCAATCCGAGCTACGTTAAATTCAATTATCGAATAACAAGAATCAGGTAACGAATAGAATTCGAATACTAAATATTCGTTTAATTGTATAATTTGTTTTGTGATTATATCATAAAATACTGTGGCGTTGCTTAGGGCTTAGCGCAAAAACGATTTAATTGCAACTGTACTAAGAAAAAGTTAAATATATTTTAATCAGGTCGATTATTCACTGCAAACGAGGGAGGAAAAATACATAAACATTTAGTGTAGCGGTTGTCGTGATTCCGCGATGCAACGTTTGTGTCTGATAGAGTTTTTAAAATAATGTCAAGTGTTTAACCTCCGTCGCGCTGCGCCCGTGGAGTGGACGGAATATTCAAACTGTGGAGCGGCACGCGAACGTTAAAAAATACTTTTGGTGTCCAATGTGGTCGTTGTCGCAGTTTACTTATGTTTATTATGTATGTGCTTGAGTTTAGTAACATTTGGTTATCCTGCTCGAATGAAATTTTACGCCCTATTAAAATGCATTGTCAATTATAGAGATTTAAATCAATAAAGGTTTCCCTTACTCATTTTACACGTTGTTAAAATTCAATGCCACAAATATAGATGAATTTTAATATAGATTCTAGGTACTCGTTGCAAGTAATGGTAAAAATAATATACATATACGCATATTAAAAATCCAAGCTCCATGTCCTAGATAGACATGTGATATGCTTATTAGTAGCCAGCCATATTTGAACGTATCTATATATAATTCAATGCGAATTAATTATTCAGCGTTACGAAAATTAGTTCTAGCTACGAGCTTCTAGTTCGAGCGTGCCATATCAGATTAATTTTATTACGGAAGCAAGAATATTGTACTGTATAAATATTTTACAATTTTTTTGTTCTTTATATTAGCAACGCATTACTCAATTAAATGAACTAAAATTTGGTTTTTTTTTGGATTCGGAAATGATACAGACCGTATGACCTACATATTACTAACTTATTGCTGGTTACTAAATAACTTATATTTGTTAAAAGCAAATATATATATATATAGGTACAATACCTTCATTATTTGAATTTTGAATAGTGAAAAATAATAATTACCAAAAACAATATACCTACTCCATCGATATATAACATATAGCTTCACATTTAAATGAGATGGAATCAAATTTGGCAACGATACGCATAGAGTTTAATAGTTATCCAATCGTTCTGAAATCTGATCATATTTTACATTTCCTAGAATTGATTATGTTAAATTGATTATGTTGATCAATATTAAAGAGACAAAAATAAATGTTTTCGGACATACCATAATATATAGAGAATATTATATTTTTTTATTATCAACCTATTGTATGTAGGTACTTAATTTTATCAATGGGAAATATCCACCTACCACTCATTCTTTCCATCATTCAAAGTATACTGGGACTGGTATATAACGTCATTACACATGAAGTACGCTTTTGTACTCTTTAGTTTAAGGTGTCCCACGAGAATAATACATAAATAAATAAACAAATATTATTAAACCTGAAATTATGACACTGAAATCATCACAAATTTAGTGAAAAGTATTAATAGCAACTCTATACTTTTTTTTTCCTCTGAGAGCATTTATAACAAAAAGTGCTACAAAAAGTTAGTCTACCGCAATCTGACATAACTGGCCCTCTTTTTACATCCCACTGCTGGACCCGAATAGGTTTGGGAAGCCTGGAGTATACAGCACCACGCTAATCTAAACCAAATAAGCGGAGATCAGCGATAATTACCAACCTATGTTTCGAATGTATCAAATGTCCTTTACCAATTCCAATAAGCTTTAACAAATTTACTACTAGCGATCACCCATCTAAGTGCTGACGACGGACAGCGTTTCATCTTTATATTCGCTTGCAGCCAGCAACAGTATTAGTATAAAAAGCTTTAATTTCAAGTGTTCTGAGAAGGAAGATATTCTCATAAAAAAGAATTCTCATAAAAGGAAAACACATATCTAACCAGTTCCCACCAGTTTTAACCATAGACTCTAATAAAGGTGTTCCACAATAATAAACAAAATAAAATATTGAGTTATACTGAAGTTATTTTAGATACTTTTCTTGATATCCCGCGTATAATTATAAGAATATATTAAGGTGCCACAAAATAAACATTGCAAAAAAACATATGCATTACTAGAAATATCTAGGTATAGCTTATTTTCTGTTTATTCAGAGTACCTAAACATAACATAATGGCCCGTAATGTTACCAATAATAATTGGCCGGAATGTTACCAATTATTGGACAGAGCCAAAATTGTTGCTGACATATTACGAATTATCTAAAAAACTTAACCAGGAATGTGGTTGCGCCGTCAACTACTTTTTTTCATTTAATTACCAACACATTTTTAGTAATTGTATAGTATGAATGACAAAGAACTAAGTGCTGCTTTTAATTTTCACTGATGTAGTATGTAACTCTGTAGATATTAATAAGGTAAGGTTGCTTGAATTAAATCGCACAATATCTTATTAGGAAGATCGAACATGACTTTATTATGTTAATATTCGCCCGAAGAGCCCATGCGGTCCAGTAAAAGTTCTAAGGAGTAATAAATAGCAGTTTTAATATTAAAAAAAGAATTGTGCACGTGTTTTTGTGTCAATGACTGGCCATTTTGTCGTCGCACTGTTAGAAAGCAATATAGACGACTCTAATCCGCGTAATTATGTCCACGACGCTTTCATCTTAAACGCACATGTATAAACACACAGGATTTAAACTCAGGACCCCGGGATTCGGAGACTGAATTCTGAACATACACTATACCGAAAACAAAAATATGTTTGACTCTTTAAATTAATTTAATTACAAACACGTCAAATACCCAAAACGTTTTTATCGCACGCAAATTTTCGATTAATCACACATGAAAAGCACTAACGGTACTGCAAACGTATGTACGCTTTGAGAGCACGTGCGTAAAAAACTTTATTAGTACATCAAAGCGCCAGTTACAAAGTAGTTAATGATGCCCACGCTGACTTTTCCGTACACACACAGTCCTAAAAATGCCAGTTTACTACAACTCTTACGTCATTTTGATTTGTGTTCGTTTAACATTCGTCTTTTGCTAAAAAATACACCCGACGTATATGTTCTTGTAAGTGCTGACTTCATTGTTCCAGTAAGCGTTGTTAGAGACGTATTTACATTTGCATAATTGATAACCGGTTTGAAACCAATCAGTGCGTTTAAATACTTTTTTGTAATAATAGATTGTGTTAGAGATATACCTCTTCGGGGATTACAGGCATGATGTTGCGTGTTACAGACCTTTTTTCCTGCATGGACGAAATGTTATTTGTCGAGGGCCCACAGCAACAATCATTTATTTGAGTTTAGAGATCCATTACAAGCACTAGGCTACGTCCAAACTGATCATTTCGATAAAACGGCAACTTATGAAATGAATAAATTACTTGAATTAAACAAAATCAACGTTATGCAAATTATCAACATCCCTTCTCTCCTTCCACTGACGTGGAGGGAGATAGTAAAAAAGGATTCCAGGTTGCCATTCGGGCCAAGTGCGTGTTGACCCAACGGCGTACAAATATTTATTTCAATACTATAAAGATCTTAAAAATATCGTGGTGTTTTTATACAATACACCTAAACGTAACATCACGCCTGTAATCCCCGAAGAGGTAGGCAGAGGAATGTAGAACATAATACACATACATATGTTGAATTATATTTTAGATGTAGACAAATAGGTAAGGCTAGTATGAACGGTAGAGTAAGGAGAGACGCATCAACTACAGTCGTCTGTGCCTGCCTCTACGAGAAATACGAGTCACATTAAATATGCACATAATTCCTGCAAGTTACCTTAGAAGTTTACTTCTCATGTAAAGATATGTCTAGATTAAGACCTCTATATTTTATTTGCTGCTTGTCCCTGAACTCTGAATAAAGCCTTTCTTTCTTTCTTCCATCAGTAGGATGCACGAAGTAGTAGGTACGATCCCGGGTTCGATTACGCAGAAAGCTACACAGGTGAACACGCACTAAGTCAAATAACAGGTCACGCGGGTCATGTAGCGGGTCATAAACGAGTGAACACGTATTTAGAAGTCATCACTACGCAACATATTATGTTATTCAGACGAATTTACTTTAAACGTATTTCTTCGCCTTCAATATCTAAAACTTTATTCCAACTCTTGCACCACCTCATTTAAAGTAAGCGGAGTTTTTGAGAGCATCTCTCCGAGTATGGGTTTATATAAAAAAGTCAAAATGGTAAGTTTATATTTGTAAAAACCTGTCGACGGAGAAGTACCACAAACGCTTATTTCAATATTTATTCATCCCTAAGTTACATGTATCTACAGAACGCCACACCTGAATCTTTATAGCTCCGTAGTTCCTAACACCTTTTATATAGCGTACATAGAAAATACTTATTTGATCGATGTAATTCCTATAGTCTCGGAGTATAATGGAATAGATGAAATGTACCTAGATACACAGGACGGAATTGTAAGAATTCCTACATAGAACTAAAAATAATCAACCAAATATTTATCAAGAGCGCATAATTCATTAGTCAAATTGCAGTTTATTCATGTTTTCAAACTTTTTAGGATCACAACGAACAAAAATATTTGCGCATATCCATCGTGATTTATCACGTTCAGTACCTGAAAGAATCCGATGGGCCGTATTCCTATAGTGTATTGCCGCGTTTTCCTATTTTCCGGGCGACACCTTCTGATTTTATTACCCACATGCAACGTAAGTTATAGTCTTGAGTTTACAAAAAAATCCCCTGATAAAAAAAAACCCAAGTATTTCCCGTATTTTCCAATTTCCCGGGCAATAATTCCAATTTTTCTTGTTCTAAACATTTAATTTAAGATGTTATGAACATTAATACATATAATCCTCCATATCAATCCATCTCGGAACACCATTTTTTTTCATGTACATTAATCGAACAGTATAAAATATATTTTGATCCCATTTCCTACATACATATGTATAAACAGGTATAAACATATTTTTCAAAGTTATACGACATACTTACCTACGCTTATACTTCATTATTGTAAGTTTAATACAAAACACTACAAATGGGTGTGTATGTAAGTAATTTTCGTGTTTCCATTATTTAAGTACATAAAATATCGTCTCATAATATATGATTCCGCAGTCATTATCACATCAGTCTCCACTTTTCCAATTGAACAGAATTGGCATCGCACGGCCGGCATGGAATTCTTCAGTGCTAAAGAATATATTTCTCAATGGATTGGACATTTTCCACCGTGACTATTATTGATAACTGCGCTGTCTTCCATGATTTTCCCCACTTATTTCTCCTAGTTTTTTCACTCAGTTTTTAACCTAGCCAACCCATTAAATAGTTGCTCGTTCAAAAACTTACTCGTCAAAATTGAAACACATTGTTAAAGTTAAATCATATAGACGATAGACATAATAGATATAGTCGAATTAATCTTTATGATTGAATATCACTCTACAACTTTAAGCGGAAATGTTATGAGGAAAACTACTTGCGGGGACATCACAGTAATCCTCACTAAGGCATTTGGAGTCCCCCAACCCATACTTGGACATAGTGGCTTTAATGTGGCTCACTTAAGACACTCGTGTCCAAGACAGAAATGATAAGAGTTGATGAGTTAGGAAATCAAATATTGATATAAAAAATATCAGTAAATAAATGCAGTATTTTTGGACGACTGTACACTCTATAATAATAAAGATACAGGACTTTCAGCATTTTAAAAAATCCAACCGTAAAAAGCATTAAATGGGTATTAAAATTTGCATACAGCATACATTATTACGTTCAAATTTAAGCTTTCGTTTGTCAAATAAAACTGAGCGTGTATCAGCGTTTTTAAAAACACACCACTTAAACATAGTAAATATGTAATGACCACTTTTGGGACAGCAAATTTTTGTATGCATAAATGAATATTTAGACTTACGCTGGGCAGTAAAGACGTGATGTACAGTATTTCAGTAGGCACTAATTGAAAATTCACCTACGAAATCCGTTAGTGTGTTTTTTTCCACTCAATACTCGCTATTGCAACCAGTTCGGGATAACTTGAGACCTACGTTATGACGTCACATAGACGTGTTTGTACAGTGAGAAAAAACGGTAATCTGATTATTAATAGCCTCTTAAGATTGTTACGAACAGTGCAATTCTATTTAAATTGAAAAAGGACGACATCAAATCATTGAAATGGGCTACATGTACCTGGCATTCAGGTCTCAAGTATTCGCACACAGGTTGGTACTTTCCTTAAAATCAGAAGAGAATATGAAATTATTTAAAAGAAGCATGAAAAAATCCTCCTTTGAAAGCGAAAAATATATGGAGGCATTAGCGTGAAAGGAAAAAAAAACCGTCAATTTTCGTCTCGCGAAGCAAAATTATACACATCAACATGACATTCAGTAGTAAATTATTATGATTATGAAAAGACTTATATTTCTGAAAATGCTTTCATTTAACTCTTCAATCTGGAAACACACTTTGTGCAGAACTTCAAACATATGGACACGAATGCTATCATATCAAATAGATCTGCGAAGTACATAATTACTTTCCCTACCATTCTTCACCACGATGCACATATGTACATACAACATTCAAGTGAATATTTAAAAGTTATGTGAC
>DWDU01001514.1:0-14488 GCA_018245575.1 Jemadia suekentonmiller
TTAATATTATTAACACGGGTGTACAATGTACGCGGCCGCCCGTCACACCGATGCGTAACCGAATGTAACCAACAACAATTTTAAAAAATCACTCATTCGCACAAAATTCAAAACTTAAAACCTAAACTTAAAATAATTGTACTTATAGTTTACAACTTAAGGACTAACCGAGAACCACTACTAATGACTATATAAAATATGATTTGTAAAGATTTGTTCACAGCGCCGCAGTGCGACAGCGGTCGTGAGTGAGACGGGTATTTACGAGACAATGTTGCATATATATGTAATATGACAGCAGATTTCGCATTTAATAACGGCAAAATTGTTTGAAAATGTTCGACACGTTAAAGCAAAATTCGGATTCGGTCGACGTTATACTAGCTAGAAGTACTAACTTAAGGTTCTTTCTACAAAAAAAAATAAGCTTTAAAAAATCGCGTTAAACCCCCCAACACTAAGTCCATCACAACCACCTAATCTGATCACAGCTTTACTTACCACAATTGTATATTACAACTAACTTACTGCATGTCACGAGTTGGAACGAGCGGTCACCTGCGTGCGGTGCGGTGTAAGAACACACAAATAGCACATTTACACCGTTTTGAATATACGCAGAAACTATGATTCTGAATTCAATGTATGAGACCATAATAATTAAGATATATATGTAAAAGATACTTTAAATAAAATATATACACTGTATTCGATAAAAGTAAAATAATTATTGTCTTATATGAGATCATGAACGTACAGAGCACCAGCGGTGCTGTTTTTCAGCAGAAATATGAATGCAGAAGGACGTCAGGCCTGTGCAGATAAAGATATTAAGCACTCGGGGCTTTCTGCCTACCCCGTAAGAGACCTGAGCTGACGAAACAATAATATAAACTATAGACATAACGATTTAATGAATACCTTGAAATATATAGAACGATTGTATGTACCGATAAAAAAATATGTAAAATTTTAATGAAATCATTTGTCACAAATAAAAAATGTACCATGATTAATTTTGATAAGTCAGTCAAAGTATTACTGTCTAAATAAAAAAACCAAACCCTCTAAAATTGGAGCCGCTCGCGGCGACATACCTGTGAAAATAATAAAAAGAAATAACAAAAAAGCAAAAAAATATACCTACATAGATCGCATTATGTACAATAGAAAGAAAATATTTCAAACCTTACACACACACACGTACACACACTCGCGCGCAGGGAACCCTGAAAGCAATACCGTTTATACAAAAAAAAAAATACAATACTAAAGCGGGGCTTACATTACGAAATTAGTTACAAGTAAGTAATTACATGACACTGTACATAGCGGTATTTCGCTATATTCGTATAGAAGGCGCGCAAACACGTCAGCAGTGTCAAATAGTTTTATGACATAAACATCCGTATCAAGACGCACGTTACATTAAGTTCGTGCACGAAATAATCGAGGCGCACGCTAACACAGAACGACTTTACACGCTGGCAGTGCAACCGGAAGGCACTGAGAGAGTGTACTCCGCTAACCTATATATATGTAATTTGAATGAAGCCTTTGTTGATACGTTGATAGTGACTTTTATTATGGCAAATTGATGGCATTGTTATAACTAACGTCACAATTCGCAATATAAACCCCAAATTCATAAAAATAAGTTACTGTCCGCGAAAAAACACTTTTTAATAATACGATACAAGCAAGAAATTAATGGCGTTTGATGCCAACATGGTGCGTTATTATCACAGCATCAACTGGACAGTTTTCTCTGTGTAAAAAATATGCCGTCCTATCCATCGACGTACTTGAAGGGCGTCATTTATGCTAACATCGTACGGCAATTGTGTCCATTATTCTTGACGCGTACGCTTTGAATTTGTTTAAAAAAGTTAAGGAAATCTAAAATTTTATTTACTTCAATTAACTAGTGCACGTGTAAAATTAATGAGCATTTTTAAATTTTAATTCCACGTAAAATAATCACAAAATAATTTCGAAATATTATCATAGTTGCTGTATATAAATAACAAATATGTACCTACATTGTACGTAAGGCAAATTAAACAAACATTTCATTTACTTCGATCACGAACGCATAAGAATATTATTTTAATTATTTCCCATCCAATATTTATAGACAACAGACACACATCCGCTATATATTTTATCGTCTCTAGCAATTTCACTTTCTCCTCTTCGAAAATTTCCAGAACTTTCGCGACCTCGTTAACTGAGTTTTAACGGTGCTAACCGATATTTGTTTAAAATACAAAAGTTTATTTTACAAAATAAAGAATAAACATCGAAGGTAAATCTATTCGAGACGAAATAAGCACAAGTGGCGTTAATATTTTTCAATTTTGGAATGCTTAAAGACGACAGAAATTAACAGGCGACATGTAAAAAAAAATGTATTACGACTTTGAATATCTCTAACATTGTAGGTACACAGCAACATTCACGATGTGTGTACACACGACATTTCACGTCTACGTTGTACCTACAATGTATTACATGTAGGGCACTGTAGCACAAGTAATGCTCCACAATAGAAACCAATATAGCCTTGTCACATAGCGAGTGGCAAGTGAAGCCCACGGTCTGGACACTTATCGGAAATGAAAAATTGGGTCCATGTCGACATGAAACATCCAGTATACCATTAGTAACACGTACGTATATATCTAATCGTCTATTTAATGTATATTATGTTATATTTATATAAAGAAATTGTACTTGTTTGTGTCTAAGGTGATATAGTGCTATCTCGCTCTAACGAGCACTCATTTTACTGTCCAAAAGTTATTACACTGTAAATACATATAACTGAAAGATTTCTGAATAATTGAAAATACTAAGGAATAACACATTTGAGTGAAAAATAGGTAGATACTTTCCACATTTTCCGAAAACTTTTCTGATTTTTATGTATATTTCTACGTCCTTGAAATATATAGGACGCTAAGGTGTGTACAATGTAGTAATGAAAATATTATCTAACATTAATGACCGATGTACAACAAGCGATAGTTTTCTCTATTTAAATATCTTGAAATTAACAACGCTAGTACCGAGCGTGTTCTAAATCATTGAATGAACGACGTATTAATGAATTTAAAACGTTACTTCATTAAATGTGTACAATATTGTTCCTTTCGACTCCCGTTCTCTCGTTCAACCCGTTTTAGTCAAATAATAAAAAAAAATACTGGTATCGAGCGCAGTAAACGAAAGCACGAAAGCATAAAATTAGTTTTGATCATAGATTAAGTATAAAGTTCATTCAAATGACATCTTTGTTGTCAAAAAATTGTCTAGTCACTCACATTTTATCCTTAATCATATATATTATTGTCTACCGTAAAAAATACGATTTAAAAAAATACTGTTGAGAACGGTGTACAAAGCGATATAGTTCACATAAATATACACCTTCATTGTCTGTTCACGATTACGAAGTGAAATTTTCATGAAACTTATGCTCTACATACACACACATACAGCTCGAGTTTATTGTATAACGCTTATTAATTTAAACAATCGCAACACGTTACGAGTGATACAGTACTTACATTAAGAGTGGACAACTCTATTTGACGATGAAGTAAATTATAAGTAAGCTAATTATCTTCATAAACAGACACCTATCATATTTATACACGCCTCTTGTATTCAGCCAGTAATCTCTTAATGTCAGTTGTGGACGCTGGAGCAGGATGGTGGAGAGCGCTCGCAGTTCCTTGAATGGAACAAAAGCAGGTTTCGATCGTATTTAAAATAGAACTTTAGTGTATGTATCTCTTTTTATAGTTCAATTGTTACGTAACGGCGCCCGAGCGCTCTCTACCGGCAACAAGGGAAATGTGAAAATATACTTTATGTGAAGTATGCTAAAGTCCTATTTGCAACAATATCAAAATCTGCTCTTCTCTCCGAGACGGTTTTTTTGAACGGACACATAATCTCGCACGATTTGCACCAAGTAAAATGGTGCATTCTCACATTAAAATTATTATCGAAACATACACTATGTTCAGGCGTAGGTACTGTTTTAATATTCCATACGAACGCTATTACTTTATAAGACCTTTATGGCATGTGTCGTAATAAATTTCTAGTGGTCGTGTAGTTATTTTCGTATAAAAAATAGTACGTATTGTAAACACAAAATAGGATAATGCAATTGTATAATAAAATTATGTACAATTCGACTTAGATATAAAATTGTCGACAACATCCTTTCATAGACGCTGGTGCCGCCATCTAGGCTGCAGTGCTGCCATCTATTCAACAAGAATTGTGCACTTACCCACAGAGAACGCTCGAATGCTAATGTTAGCGCTATTTAAACCAAGCGTCACGTGATGTGGGGGCTGGCGAAGTGTACAGTTCCGAGCAAATGAGGTTTATTGTTCACAATATCACACGTAACACCAATTAATGTATATTTGAAATAAATCCAGTTACGTTCGTATGGAACATTGGCAGGTAAACTAAGAGGGTCAAGTAGTATGTACATTAGCCATAGTGCCCATTTGATTTAGAACAATTAAGTGAAGCAAGCACCGGGAGAGGTAGAAAGAATGCGCTGTACATACCGAGTGACATTAAAAATATTCAAGTAAGGTATTTATATAAACCAAGTATTATTATTTATGTACCATGGTCGAGTTTGAGTTTGTTAAGTCGTACATATATAATAAATTATTTATATGTACATAAATGTTTTTTTTAATAATTATTATGCAATATTGATAACTTACTTTTAAATCATAGTGGACTAACATATTTTTCATCTACATTATGTATGTATTTAATTGATACTACCCATGATTAAAAAACGTAAGTTCACGCCCGTAAATCCCGAATAGGTAGAGGTAGGCAGAGGAGCGTAGTACACTCCCACGTTTCACCAGTTACGTCCCACATGTCCACAGGTGGTGAGTCTGTATTTATAGGTACATCGGACATAAATCTTTTCTAGGCACAGTATTTTTATACCGTATTTTTAATACGCAACTTACAGGTTTACATACATAAGTAAGTAGTAGTAAGCAAATGCTTTAGTATAGTAAAAGTATTTTAGGAAAAGTAAGAAAATCGACGGAGAATTGTTAAGAAAAACGTCTAAGCTATATACAACATAACTCCATTTAACTAAATGATTCAATGCATTTATGTTCAAGGGTTGTTTTCCGACACGCCACTCTCGAACTCGACCGACGGCAGATCACACTAAAATCTATGGCAACATTCATTCAACACGGGGACTCCGGTCGTCAAGTCGTTGTACGTATGCAGCAGCCAATTACGAGTCGATTGCCACCCCCTCCACCCTCCACTCTAGCACCTGCAAGGGGATTGAGTTGACATTAGTATTTTACACTCTCCGCTTCAATTCCCTCTAACACTAATGAGCGATAATACACCACTCCAAGATGCGTGTATAAAATCAGGCAAAAACCTTTGCCACTTGTAAGCGAGATAACATTTGGGGAGGTGTACCCCCGGCAGTGAAGAGACGCAGGCCGATGTCGGAGGGTATATATAGTATGCTAGGAGCGTGTTACTGTTTGTACGCTGCGCGGCGGCGAGGCGGCGCTAGTCGTGGAACTCCTGCAGGCAGAGCGCGCACGACCAGGAGCCCTCGGGCGGCGTGCCCAGCGGCGGCGCCAGGCAGTACATGTGGTAGCCGCGGTCGCAGTCGTCGCAGAACAGCAGCTGGTCCTGCGGGCGGCGAGGGGCGTGAGCGCGGGCACACATGGCAACGTGACGGGGCGGGGGGCGGGGGGCGGGGGCTCACGTCGTTGTCGCTGGTGCCGCACACGGAGCAGCACTTGCACTCGATGCACTGCCAGCGGTACTTGCGCACCGACACGATCATGTTGACGGTGAACTGCAGGCACGTGGGGTGGCCTGCGCGCGGACACGACGCCACATCAATACACGCACGTGAATATGTCACTAAAGTTTCATTTCGCCTCATCGATGGGTATTAGATGCTGTTGCAACGATCACCTAATCATATGTGAATGTATTATGCAAATTACCTTAATCAGGTCTTAATGTGACGCTGAGCAGATGGCCTGGCCGCGCTGGCGTGTCGCAATCGGTCAGTCGAGTTACGTAACGTAGATGGGATGACTTTTGGTACAACAATCCCGTATACTGTTACAACTGGTAAGGCATTGCAATCCCGGGGCATCCCAAGCTTGTAAGAGTGAACAAAAGTTAGCCAATAATAGCGGTTAATGATCCGAGGTCGGATAGACCATATAATTGTTGAAGCTGAACCCGTTTGCGACATGCGCCCACGCACCAGCATCATATATCACATCACGGTAACATGGTAACATTCATAAACATGAAAATTTAAATTTTGCATACAATCGTTCAACCGAGCATCGAACACGCATACGATGGCTAACTATATAATTATTTTCACAACTGTAAGGCACATTTTTCTTACCTTCGCACCCCGATCGCGTCGCCTTCGTTTCATTAGAAACAACAACGAGTCAAAATAATGAAACTTTCCTCTTTTCGATAAAAGGCCCAAATTGTTGCACGATTCGAGAACGAACCAAAAACGTAAAAACCCAACGATTAAAAATTAAAAAAAAAAAAAACCAGATCGAATGAACTATATATCGAGGTAGGAGGTAACGTGTGCCGAACAATAGTGAAAAATAATAATAATAATAATAGTAGTAATAAAGAAAAACATATGCGAGACGTTCAATTGGAGCAGAGAGCACGGGGAGCGCACGAGCGCCGCGGGCGCGCGGCCGTCGGGGCGAGTTACACCGCGGTACAGTACGGGTTGAACATTTTAAAAAAAGGACTTAAAGTATCAAAAAAATGTTCGTATGGAAGTGCACTTCACTATTTTTCAGCACAAGCGGAAATAAAAAGCCAACCGTCTCAATAGCTTACAAGATTTAATGATATATTCCAAATGAAAAAAAAAATTATATAATAAAAAAAACGATAATAAAATAATAATAGTTGTTAGCAGTTGTAAAGTCCACGTGTACGTGTACAGAATGAAACGAGGGGGTGGGAGCGAGTGAATGGAGAGAGAGAAAAGAGAGTGGGAGCATGAGAAAGAGACAGATAGATAGATAAAAGAGAAAAAAAAAACAGCTTGCGAAACAGACGACGATCTTAAACTATGACAATGAAAACAATAATAATATATTCGCAACAACAAAAGAAGCTTTCGCTTGATGTGTAGATTCAAATTACTTCAACCATATATACTCTTTGGATATTGCTTTAGTTTGCACTTCCGTACTAGCATTAAATGATACTTTGGGACTGAGCAACGAGCGGAGTTCGGAAAACTGTTCTTACTGCGACTAACGCGATGTAATATATAAAGTGTGAGTCACATTGCAGCCATGTCCGCCGGTGTGTGTGGTCATAATTACTCTTCTTCAATTGTACAATAAACACAGATACATATATTAAATTGTGGATTATATATATATTAATAGCAACAAAATCTCGACACCCAGCCATCAGATCTTAAATTTGGCCTGACGGGAGCTTATCTTGTGGCAACCAGAAAGGCTTTAAACTACGTACATACATATAAATATATATACTTAAATAGACGTTTTTTATATCTAGACAGAATTTTCAGCTTTAGCAGACTGGCTCATCACGCAAATATTTGTCCTGAATGGGATTCGAACCCACCACCCACTGCAGCAGTCAGGTTTAATAATCACTGGACCAACGAGCTATATAATTAGTATCAACTAAAATATATGTAATACACCTTCTCGAATAATAAATATACCTTAATTTATTTTTACTCTTTGGATATTGCTTGGATTTGGACACTGTGTATACAAAAACCATTTGACACATCACGCCTCAAACCAACGCCTACAAGTCACAGAGTAAAAAATACACATCCACCGGAGCGCGTGTTGCAATGTGCTTCGAGCGTCACAAGTGACACTGGTAATGAATAAATTTAAGTGACATCGGAAAAAAAAACAAGAGGTTTTGTTATGTTTTCATACTCAGACGACTTAGTTTTTCGAACTTGGCTCGACAAGTAAACACGTTACAATTATACTACTACGCACACACGCATATTACATTGAACACAGGCACAATTGCACGTTCTAAGGCACCGTATATATTTATATAGACATATATATCAATATATAAATGTGAGTTACAAATTGTAGTAAGTCCAATTTCTATATATTATTACTATGTTACATAATGAAATATCTATGCGAGGGTAGCTTCGACAAAGTCGGCCGTCTAATGGTACAGCGCCATCTGTGTTGACATACTGACAACGACAACTACTGTAATATATCGCAACGTATATTATATCATTCGACTTGTCACTCCGCAGATGGGGCGGCACCATCGCTTTCATATTATATAAAGGTCGTCCTGGACGGCAGCTATGCTATAATATAAATCTGTGCGGTGATTATCTATTCGCGTAATAATAATGTCTTGCTACACCGACATATCTCTCGCTATATTTGTTAACATATTTCGACGACGTAACAAACTGGTGTAAATTACAGCTACGTGTGCGGTCAATCAAGCGTTACAGTAGAAAATATATTGTAATATACCATAATATCCTTTGCTACACAATATATATTATAGCTCCGTCTGTGACGACCTTAATACTCCAATGGAGTTTGCACATTTTTACCATAAGCGTGTATTGTGCTCATTTTGCATACATATTAATATTTTCATATTAATTCTAAATATAATGACTATTCTATGTACGAATATAACATATTCAACATTATTTATTGCATTCGCTGGTAACCCCTATCAATATGAACAGACAAACAAACAAAAATATTTCATAACTCTAGTATACATCATTTTTATATTTAATATTATCCTCACCCCTCTACGCGAGGATGCTCTGCTATAGTCTACAAAAATTGTCATACTAAAACAATTATTATTATTTAAAAATATTAAAAATTACATAGGATTTATAATTATATTATCCGTTACAATAACGAAACACGAGAATAACTTAAAAACTAGAAATACAACAGCGCGACAATATAATAGCCTCTTCTCTTCAATAACGTAATGTGGTCTTAATAACGCAATGTTCACTTGTCGCGCTAGTGTAGCACAGAGGCGATATTTAAACGAGACAAGTTTTTAAAAAAAAGTCAATATAATAATTAAAAACTATAGGAATGATAAGTTTTTTTAAAAAATATTATTAAATACGATTTAAAAATATAAAAATTTAAACGTGCTACGCCATAAATAGGTGTGTACACTTGCGTATTGAGACACTGCGCTGGGGTAGTTTTCGTATTAGTGGCTTCGATCACGTCGGGGGTGGAAGGCGAAATGAATTATATAAATTTTTCAAATTCCGCAGGTCAGCGTGGTCGCAAGACAAAACTTCAGCACAAACGATGTTACAACGTTAAAAGAATCCGGATGATATGAGTCCGAGTCGCGCGGCGCGGTAGTTTTTATGGATGTTTAAATTGTACAGTCGTCGGAACCTGCGCTCGGCCCGCGCGGCCCACTAACGACACACTACTCATTCACAGAGTCCACTTGTCAGTGGAAACATTAAACGACATGTATTTATACATATACTCACAATTATCGTTTCGTATTGTACATAAATTATTTTAATTTTGGTGATCTTTGGTAAATTCAATTTAAAATGTGTCGGCAATTAAAAAAAAAAATACTCGATCCATTATTTCTCACCGACAAACATTTGCTTTAAAAAAACAAGAAAAAAAAAAACTGAAAATTGCCACATTCATAAAGGAAATAACATTTGTATTAATTTTAAAAAAAACTTATATAAAGCGGTGTTCGACGAATCGCGCGCTTTTATACAAGTCGTATAATTATTCAATTATTCACAAATGTATGTTTTATTAATAGGTCGTTTAATATAGAGCTATTATTATTATTCCATATTCGATCAAATAACTCCCGGCGCAACTCACGGATGCCTCTACCGAAGTAACCCGACTAATTACGGCCCCATTTCCGGCCCGACTAATATCGAGGTCAGTCACAACTTAATTATGTATATATAGACACTCACAAAACATTTAGTAACAAAGATAATTCCACTACACTAACAATACAATACGAAGGCACTATACAAGACTCTAAAAGTGAAAATCTTCATGCAGTGAAAGGAAAAGCGTAAAATAATTACCATAGAAATTTTATACATTAAACTGGCCTGTGACGATATGTTTGGTGTTCGCGTTTTAAAGGTACGTTGAAGGATGTTACTTTTCACACAGATACAGACACTAACAGATAGAAAATAACACACGCGAAAGGAGCGAAGATCCAATTTCAAAAAAAAAAACAATTCAACAATCAAATGATATTTCTGATAAATATTCGTTTAACATTTGATCAAACAATCGAGGTAAGCTCGTGTTTGGAGCAACAGCCAAAACACAATATATTGACATCACGCTTGGCTCACAATCTCATCATATCTAACATTGTATATGCCATGTAATATTAATTTCAATAGGCATTTACTAGGCAAGTGTGTTATCATTGCTTTCTATCAGCCGGCACTGCATATGCAAATGATAACCTACACAGTGTAAAAGAAATGTGCTATAATTGTAGTTGCATAATGTTGCCATACTTCAGAAGACTATTGGACCTGAAACGACCCAAGAGCGACAGAACCGCGACGACGGCACCGCGCGGGGATCGAACACGTGACCCTGCTGAAGGGGCGGCGCCGTTGGGACAATTTTATTTGACGCACACATCTCTACAGAGTGAAGTGTAAAAAAAGAAAGAAATAGGAGAATGTAACAGCCTTCCTGACGTTGCATGGCGTCCAATATAATTCTAGCCAAATCACGTTTAAATCACACACATCCCTAATCCCATTAATGGAGTTAAATGACACATCAAAAGTTTCAAGGGACGACATTTGAGGGCATTTTAAAGGCTGGAAGCAAAAGGCGGCAGCAGTTTCCTCGAGCAGAAGACCAAGTACAAACTAACACTGACGTTGCATAGGATCATTCAGAAGCCAGTGTCGATCAACACGAAAACTCTAATTCGTAGATTTTTCTGCAAAAAAATAATAATTAACCTAGCTAAATGACAGGGCGTTTCCAATATATCACGTCGACGAATAACGTTAAACATTTAACACGCATATCTATGTAATTATGTGCCTATACAACGAGATTAATTTTATTAATAATGTAACATAAGGACACTTGGGTTTGATCAGATATGTGCTTGTATACAAGGCTACAACCCTGTACCCTTCACCGTGTAGGGTGAAGGGTCTGTACCTCCATACTGAGGTACAGACGACCTATACCACTCTCCTAATACCTTATCTGTTATCGATGTATCAATCATGTACAGGACACTTGTTTTGACTATAGTCTTTGTATATCTAAGTTATAATTATTGTTAGCATTAAAACGACTTTCGTTGTTCGTCAAGATTTATGACTCTATTTACTTGAAATCATTCATACTTCGCCCTCACGTGCGGTATGCGCTCAAAATCTTCCAGCTGTTGTACGTTCCGTCTCGTTTCCACTCTGCGCATTCAGCACGTGTTAGAAAGAGACCAAACTATATTCAGCAACCGAAACAGACCATTTATGAGATTAAGGCCCATATATTTTTAATGTATACTAACATGTATACATTTCATTTTGCCACTTTTGACTAGATAAGCTATGATCTATGGCTATCTCTCTCTCTTTCAAATGGATATTATGACAGTGACTGACGTTTTATAAAATGCTCTTGGATCACCTCAGCTATTGTTAATTTTCTGTAAAAATATGTGTTTCCCTCCAACACATACCTCACCGGCCGACCGATGTCCAAAGCAATGCGAAGTGAATATTTACTAAGCACATCATGTCTATTAAAGTTGACATTTGGCACGCGGCGCTCACTGCCCACCCCGTGCGGCACCTAGCATTATTCACAATAGTAATATATCATCGGGGCAAGTGACATGTACATTTCAGTTATCTATAAATAATTCTAAACGCCAAGCGGAATTCACTAAGCGTTTGGTGCCTTCAAGGTGTCTTACAGCTGGCGACGGACACATCTTCAGAGTTAACGAGACTAAAAACAATGACGTTTGGTATGACTGAAACGTGGCACTGTGACAAGAGTTCAATCGCCGAGTGAAAAATCTAACTGGACTGCAGAACCTGACAGAACTCACTGTCCGGCCTATCTGTGCTAAACTGACCTCCCAGTGATAGAAACAGGCATTTATCAAGAATAGACCTGTTTATATTGGGCTTGTAACAGGCTTCGTTGACATGGCTTTGTTAAGTAACAGAAAACAATTCCCAAAGCGTGCAGCTACACCCGAGTTGGGAGATATTGGGTAAGCCGGTGTGGCCATGTTGGACCATAGTGTAAAATGACCATTGAAACTTGGGTGGAACTGTATCGAAACTACTATTAAAATGTAGTAGTTTTAAAAAACAGTTGAGCATATTGAGCACTATGCCACCTGTGATTCTCAATGAAGTGGATATTAGAAAAAAATAATTAAAATGTTTCAATTCCCATCTGGGTGCATGTGAGGTGTCTGTTCGGTATTGCCATAGCAATGAGAACACGGCAATTCCTGGTAATTAGAAATACAATGTCAAAATATTATTAAAATTTAAGTGACACTTCAAGTTTCAGTTGCTAATAGCGCGAGATTAAATTTTCAAAAAACGACTAACATTAATATATTAATAATAATACCAAAAGACGATGAATAATTATTTAAATAAAACTATTTGGCATCAGACCTAACGTTCGCATGCATGTGACAATAACAATGGCAACATTTACATCACATTCATCTTTTTTTCAATATTACATCACCGTATGAAGCCACAGTTTAATAATATACATTATTTTTGGTCACACCGCACAATAATAATAATAATATATCCAAAAATTAGATACTTTCACATCGAAAGTTAAAATATCGCCATATAATTACATAACATGCGTATAGACAAATAAACATGTCAATAAAAAAAATCAAATCGAAATATTTGTTGAATAAAATTTTGTCAAAAATTATATAACAGAACAACAATAATTATATTATATTCATTCATTTCAATGCATAACTATGTATGTATACAAAGTATATATTATACAATAATAATATATGTAACTTTCTATTTTTGGCCTACCTTGGATTGACATCAAGTTTCATGATGATATTAAATAAAAAAAAATATTAAAAAAAAATCATAAACAAACATGGAATGTACGCGCGGCGGCAAAATATTACATACGCATTCACCCGGAACTTCTGAACATACCTCTTTGGTAATAATATCAAAATATAACAAGTATGAATTGAAAACATGAAAATGGGGAAAAAAAATCAATTCACCGTTTGAATGTCAGTACCCAAGAATAAATATACAGCCTTAACTCTCTCTCTCTGAGAGACCCGCGTCCAAAACAGTGCAACGATGAGACGGGTTGGGAACAAATCCAAGAATGAGAACAGTAGACGCTATTGGTCTCCGTGAAGACGTATAATTATTCACAGTCGAATTATAAATTCACTAAGGAAACCCATATATATGGATATATGTCGCAATAAATTGCACTAGCCACATGTTAATATTCGGATTTGTCTCATGAAGTTGCATTCTTGACTCATTAATATTCACCGACCCATTAAGTTTCATTAATCTTGACATTTTATCGACCATTATTACAAGTTATGCCTTCATGCTTTTTATATTTTGATGGTTTCAGCAACACATTTATAATATACCGTATTATTTGTGATGCCATATAAATTTTTTGTGACCGCTCCAACACCGACAATTTAAAATATCGTTCGTTGAATACAATCGCACATTGGAGGCGGAACTCGGCGCGACTTTTTTTATATAAAGCACCAATCTTCTTACTTAAGCCAATAAGTTATCACACTTGGATAGTTAAGTACGTTTGAAGATATAAATTTACAAGCGTCGACAAATGTTTTATGTTTTAGTCAACCGTTGTAGTGTTACAAAAAGTGAATGAACGAAGTGAAAAACAGATAATGACATTAACTACAATTTTTTATATATAAATAAATGTATTATTTAAAATACTTTTTACTTATTTGAAAAAAGACACTTCAAACGTGCCAAAGATGAACACTGAACTACCCCGTTCATTTATTCGTTCAATCGTTCGCGACCCATTAAATTATTCCGACGAAATTAATCTGCGACACATAAAACATAAGTCCCGTGAGACGGCGCCGTCCGTTCCGGCTCCAAGGTGCGGCGGTGCGGTGCGGTGCGGCGGTGCGGTGCGGCGCGGCGGTGCGGCTGTGCGGTGCGGCGCTCAGGCGCGGCCGCCGTTGGGCAGCGCGTCGGGGCTGCGGTCGGGCGGCGAGGCGCGGTCGCCGTAGCCGCAGTCGCGCAGCAAGTGGCGCGTGGCGGACG
>DWDU01001515.1:0-14484 GCA_018245575.1 Jemadia suekentonmiller
TATATAAATATTTACGTAATTTATCAGCCATCTGGTTACCATAACACAAGCATGCTTTATGCTTACTTAGGGACCAGACGTCTCAACATATTATTATTATATTATTCATTGCATATTAATGCACAGATACCTACGCAAGTATCAAACGATACCACTGTTAATATCACCTGCGCGAGTTATGTATAATTATTGCACAACGCGATAAGCCATCGCTGAGACATTATTAGTCCACGATATCAATAATAACCGAACAGTACTTCTGTGTAGGTGATGAATGTACGTTTTGTTGTTCACAGTTTACGATAGCATTACGTGACATCGCGATCACTCAATGAGCCGCCAAGGCATGGTAAGTTACACCGGCATGAAATACGACACGATATATAAAACATTTCAACGATTACAAATATTTTACTTTTTTTGTACGTGTTTCTCTAATGACCATTGGCTAATCGAACTGCTTAAATCGAGAGTGATTATGTATTTTTCCGTAGTGTTTAGTATTAATGGGAGATATGTATATACAACTCTTGCGATGCCTGACTACTAAATACTGAGCCTAACTCGAAAATACATTAAACTCAAGCGGTCGAATCTAAAAACAAATATTAAGTACGTCCATAAAGTTATAAAATGCACAGATAATAAGAACATTTTTTCATGTATAAAGAGTGTACTGAGAATATCGACTAATAATTGAAAAACCTCGATGAGATTTCACAAGTTCACCTTATTGAACTCGACTAGCCACCGTTCGGAAACATACATACTTGTCGTTGCTATAAAGTCAAGTTATTCCACTCACCTTGGCCATGTGTTCTCGCCGAGGACTTTCCCATGACGGCCGCACCATCGACACACATGCACACACACACGCACACGCCCGCGCGCGACCCTTAAACACTAACACTGCGTACCTACTTATATTTAATAGGTCGGTGTAAAAGAGGCGTAAAAAAGTTAACACTTTATACTATTTAAGGGCACTTGAGGGCTAAGAGAGGTCTCCTACGGAATCGCAGGCGATAGGGCGGTGTCGATATGGGCGGAGGGCCGCGCGGTGCGATCGGCATTCTGCGGTCCACCTGTGCACTTCACCTTCCTGGAACAAAACAAATACAGTCCAATTAATGTGAGCACATTAATAGATTTCGGCAACATTAATATTTGTCTACGACATATACACAGTACCACGATATTGAGAAAAACCAATTCTAGATATCTAGAAGTCGGTGTTGAACACTCAATATTTTCATTTACAACTGTGTCGTATATCACAATTATAATTCAAAAACTGTACGAATATATATTTGTCTAAAGCTGAATAAAGTACGATGGACAAGAAAGGGCGATCACTGACAATATTTTGAAACTAATAATCAAACTTTGCGGCATACCGTCAATTCTTTTGTCGGTACAATGCCGGGCGCGATTCTCTGCAAGAACAACAGAAGACCTGGAGGATATTGCAACACATTGCTTCATTACGGTTCAAAACATCATTCAAAACATCGTGAGGAAACCTGCACACTTTACAGTTTCAAAAAAAAAAGGTCTCTAAGGCATATGAAGACTGCCAACCCACACTTAGCCAACGTGGCAAGACTGGCCTTAACTCTCTTATCTGTCAGGAGACCCGTATTCAAAAAAAATCAAAGGAAAAAAATTCACATCTTAACCAATTTGAGTATGAACATTTAACTAATAACATAATTATATATCTATATTCACCAATATGTACCTATATACATACATACTAATAGATGTATTTTTAAGCATATTGTTACGAGAGCAGAAGAATGTCTCGTTTATTTGACGCATAATTTTATACTAATAATGTCCACACTTCAGCGAGTTTCATTTGCCACTCGGACACCATAGCCCCAGTCCGCGACGCGACCACCAGGCAACGATGCTAATAAGACAATTAGAGTTGATAGAACGAATTGAGATGCGCTGCATTATATTGCCATTGTAACACGGCCGGTAAACGCTCCATTCATAAATATGTCGCAGGCCAATCTCAGAATCTGACATATCATAAAGCATCCAAGATTTGTTTACCAAACAACGGCGTAAAAGATATAAAATAAATGTCTTGGTACATTTCTACGCGCAGCCAGCTGATTCCAAACTAGAGGAACCCTGTGTTGCGGTAACCAAACAGCCAATGAAAATATACATATATACATAAATTTATATAATTATAATATATACATACTAATATTGTCCATATTTACACATTTATACTTGTGCCTGGCACTAAATTATTCATTCCGTGGGGGTATCGAATCCAACAGCTGCTAAGGTAGTCTAAAGTACTAAAGACTAAAACAATATTAGTTTTTATTAATAGACGTTAGGTATATATTTTGAAGTATGAATATTACAACGCCGTCGTTAATTGTCTAATTGGTTTTGTAATTGCAAGCACGGCTGCTGAGCGGGAAGTCCTGCGTTCAATCTCCGATAAAGTATTATTGGGTTTTCTAACTTCACAGTATTAATTGTGCTGGATTTGTACCCGGTGTAGGACAATAGGCTCACCCTTATTAAACGAAACGTATAATATACGAATAGCTGATCAAAAGTGAAAATACCTTTTACACTCCCCTGCCTACCGCTTCGGCAAAATACAGGCGCCATTCTATGTTACTACCCCATCGTTGAATGTAACGCTATAGTCTAATTCGCAAGCCTAGCCGAATTGTCTGATTCTCCTAATAAACTACGACATGATTTATTGTTTGAACATTTCCTCCTTGACCTGCGTTTAACCTGCGTTTGCAACAATAGTTGTGATGTAGAGCTGATTTTCTATAAAGTTTCTCTATTAAGTGTCAATTGAGTATCATCACGGGTGAAGTAGTATTTACATATTTAACATAAATTAACCATGTATTTCCTCGTAGGGGTAGGCAGACGAGTGTAATATCCACACTTTTTCATGCTTTATGTATAAGATTAGTACTTTTTACATTAGTCATTGTGGAAGGTTAATTAGGTTAAAAATATTTATTTAAAATTAAACAGCAAAATGTGTAGTGTGGGATGTATACCGGCAACGTGGGATGATGACCTGCGAGAGGCCGCAAGCAGAGGCTGGATAAGGCAAGCCGAGGACAGGACGCGATGGAGCTCTTCGGGGGAGACCTATGTCCAGCAGTGGACTGAGATAGGTTGATAATGACAGTGATGATACATATTTTACTTTCAATTAATTTAATAACGTTATTATAAGGAACAAATGACTAGGTAATACGGTTTAATACGATCACGAACAGATTTCCACTCGTATCGTGCCTATTGTAATAGCAAACTTTAATCCAACTATTCTAAGTATCAATCTCATTCTCGCGCTATTGTATTAATCTATTTAAATCACGACTCCAAATCGTTACGACGCTGTTAACAAACAACATAATCCGTCTAAGACTGTGTGAGTGCTATCAGATCTGTAAATAATGTCTTAGTATCATCATAATCCGCAGATTAATTTAACACCGCGCATCTCTATACATCTGTCGTATAACCAGACTCGTTTATGCGGAACTACGTAATAAAGAGCTTCATATAAATCACTTCAACTCATAAATGTAACATGTGTTATATGTATGTACTGACTGCCTCTTTAGTCGAGGCAGTCCGGCAGGTCTAGTAAGCGACTTAATTACGACTTAGTAATCCTTAGTATTGTTTATTTTTTATTAGGTATATGAAATTCTAAGTAATAGCTCGGATTGTGGTTTTTTTGCCTGATTACATTACAGTAGCCTCACACCCTACAACGTGGTGGGACGTAAACGTAACTGGTAAAACATGGGAGTCTGCTACACTCCTCTGCCTACCTCTTATTCGATTACAGGCGTGATGTTACGTTTAATTTTGAAAGAGTGACAATATGAGTTACAATAATTATTCCAATTGAATGTCGTCTCACGTTCAGTTCAAATATATCCTCACATACTTGTAATGTTTACCTATTAGTCGTTACATATCAATTATTTTTCCAGTCAAGTATTTCGTGTGATGAATAGCAAATAATGAACATTTATTACCATTTGTTTTGGCGAGCTTGCCAAACTACGATGGCAACCATTCTCGTTCCGAGATCTCGCCTGTGTGCAACAGTGGAGGAATAAAAAAAAATGAAAATATATAACTAGTTATTGATTAAAAAAACGCAGTGACATACAATATACTGACGTTGAGGTTGATTGATGATAGTGATGGTGGTAGTGGTGATAACAATAATAACATCCCGAAACATCTCCCCCACGGCCATCTGATCCCATAGTAAGCGTCAATATGATGATGGTGGCGTGGAGAAGGATGATGCCAACGAGATTCAACAACCGATCCTGCGAATATGTCGTACACGATATACGAGTATTATACATTCAAACCGACTATAGAATCATAAAAAGTTCCCACCTGCGTGGGACTTTATCTTCCTAACAACTAGCAAATCATACAAGTCAATATCAAACAACTCCGGTCTGCGCCGCGACCTCGCTGCAATCGGCGCGCGCTCATGAACGAACATCTCATATAGGTCCGAAATTAGTCGGGTCATCCCAAAAAAAAAACGTACGTAAGTTAAGTCGATACATATACAATCATATACCTATATAAACACACAAGGAACATTTAACATTCAAATAAAAAAACTCTTACATGACGACACTGGCACATGCATATCAGGTTGTCCAATTTTACAATTATCTACTCGCGATAAGCCAGAGGTTAACGTTATTAAATGTTTCTGATGTACCACGGTGCATCTTTGTCACACGACTGATTTATTGAACGAATAAAGATAAGTAAGTTTGTTCGTTAATCGTACGACCAAAGAACAGAAGCGGTGGAAGGAACAAGAAATATACACTTTTACACAAAATATTTACTATAAGTACAACACAAAGTAACATTACGACAACGTTTTGCCCCAAAGAGGTAGGCAGATCAGTGTTAGTATCCCCACATTTCCCCAGTTATGACACACGGCCTACTTAGTAGGGCGTGAGCTTATTATCATACTCCGGGCACTAGTTCAGCCTTCTTGTCACTACTGAGCTACTGACAACTAGGAGTAAGAAATTCTCTGTTCAGCTGTCGCGCTTGCATGCCCTCAATCAACTGTAATTGGTTAACAAATTAACTAGACCTTAAATGCGATATGCACTGATATGGGGAATAGTAGGCTAAGTTATTAAAAAGCTATTACAAATATGAGATGCAATAATAAGTAAAGGATTTTTTATGTCATTATCATGTTTAGTAACACATTTAGCATTCACTGACACAACACGGATCTCATCTACGACTGAAAAGATTTTGAGGCATAGTCTGCCGCGCTGGTACAATGAGGGTTGGCAGACAGGTCGCCGTGATGAGCATAACGGAGAACTCCAATATGTGTAATTTTTCTCAGATGTTTTTTCTTCATCTGTACAGGGAGCGATAATTAATCATAAAAACACACATGAGTTTTTAAAGGACATATAAGGTACGATCACAGTGCAATTCTAAAAATATAACCCTACACTAAGTATTAAAGTATCCTATGTCTCTATCGACTTATCAGTAGAAGAAATGTCACATTTATTCAATTTATAAGCAATGACGAGGCGGATAGTGTAGGGCACACAGTTTTAAAATGCCAGCTATTCAAAGTTTGCTCATTCTGATTCAATATAACTTTAAATCCACGTGTACAGTTGGTACAAACGTCCTATTTCAACTAACAGTACAAAAAATTCAACGGTACTACACTTTAAACAATTAGGTCTCAATGAATTATAATATGATTATGAATGAAAAGAGATATTATAATATGACAATATATTCCATAGGGAAATTGTAATATCACCATATCATTCACATAGAAATTAACTTACGTAGTACATATACGTTTAATAATCATAATTGCGTGCAAACTGGTATTAGAAATAGGAACAGAGGCAAAGCGATATGTCACGATGACATCACGGAGCGCGGGCCTTGACTTACAATTTGAGAACAGTGCGTATTTTATAGTTCGACCATTTCGCAAACCTACCGTCGCGCCCTACATTTTTTTTTTCGAATCAATTTACGTTTACGTAATTTGTTGTAAATACGTTTCGTTATTTGTATTTTTTTATTTTTATAGCAATGATATTCTATTTATAATATTATTAAGTACAATCAAACAAATAAATGGTTGACGGTGACATTTCATATTTTTTACTTTTATTCTATTAATATTATTTTAATGTCTTCACGCCAGGTCTGTTACTGGGCAGGCGAAGAGCACCGAGTGCCAAATAAGTTACTTACATAGTAGTAACAAACGATTAATACATAATTATAACACCTACATCAACTCATGTCTTCATTATTAATTAAAACACACTGTACGCACCAATTAGCACGAATGCAGATGTTGTGTATCGCATGTACTTTCGTTAACATTTAATAACTTTGGTCATATAATTTTTATCTTTTTATATAAAAGAAATCAAAGAGGTGGGTTATTCAAATTTAAATATTATTTATTCAAAATTGGTTCATTGGAACACATTTTGTACACGTTGTTATAGAAAGTAATAACAAACAAAACCTCAGGTAGCGTTCATTTTCAACTTCAAATCATCGACCGTAACTTATATTTAAATATCGAATGTTAAATTAGGTTTTTCAAACGTTATATAACTCCGAATAAATTGTCCTTCGTCGTCTTTATACTGTAATTAACGTGTAAATAATAATAAAGTTTTACGGAATCGTGAATGTCGTTTATCCGTTTCAGTTGTTTTCACATCCCTAATCGAACTGGAACGACGCACGTCAAAGGCAATAATGGGGCTAATTGATTCTTGTTTGAAAAACGTTAAAGTTCGACGAGCAGCCGAACACAGTACGAGATTGCGCACGATTATAGTCAGTTATATGTATCATTACGCCAAGTCTTTCACGGGTAAGACGATAAACACCAACTATAAATATCTCTCACGTTACAGTCAAAACAGAAAACAGCTGGATAATGATGGATTCAAAATGCCCTGGACAGTGTAGTGGCGCCGATTGAGGGAGGTCTATATTCAGCAGGGCTCATTTAAAAACTACTGGACACATGTACGATAGAGAACTGACCTGGTTCTTGTATGTACGATTATATATATTGTGTGAAAATAATTTTGATTCCAGCTTAGATGTGTGGCGAATACTTGAGTAAATGTAGCATGATGTATTTTTAAATATGCTAATTTTAAAACAGCCGCACCGTGATTATTAGGCAAAGTTATCTACAAATAATTGAACCAGGGATTAAAAAATATATTTAGATCCATTAAAAATAGAGTAACAAAAATTTATAGATTTGTATTATATCAGTGGATTCCCAAACATTAATAGGGCAATAATGTCTTGGAAATAATCCAATATCGGTATCTATAGAAATGAACAACTTTAGGATGTTTACTTTACATAAAACATTAGGATGTTCCATTAGAATTGAATATACTGAGTGACATATAATTTTCAGAGGAATTAAAAAATTTACGGGATAAAATAAAGTCGCTGTTTTACGGAATCTGTACAAACATAGTTTATTTGGTAGAACGTGTATAATATGCGCTTGTGGTACTCGTAAGATTGGATTGAATTAACCAGCATATTGGTAGTACATTGATGATGCTATATACATTGATGAAGCTTTACAGACATTTTAAAGACGTTTATTTAAGTCCAAAAAATATCACTTCCTTGGTCGTTGTTTTATAAGTAATTCCTTTGCCATTATTGTCATACGTTATCAAACGTTTATATCAGTAAATATATAGTATGCAAGTAATTCAGTATATAACTGGTGAAACGTATACTATAGTCCCCTGCATACTTCTTCAAGGATTACAGACGTGATATTACAATAACTTTTTAAAATAATTTATGAGGACGGTATGGAGGAACCTTAAATGAGACATCTAGCAATACGCTTGAAAAAAAACTAACATTTCAAGCCTTATCTTTATATTTTATGTAGGTAGGTACTGTAAATGACATAAAAGTTGAGGTGGCGACGTCTCGGTGAAAAGAGTTTTGATGAAGATGGTGAAAAGACCGGGTGGCGTAGCGACGATTAGGAGAGATCTGTGTTCAGCAATGGACTTCTAATGGCTGATGGATGGACGTGACGTAGACAAAAGTGATAGAAAAAATTAAATGCTAACATCTGCCGACGTGGGCATCGAATGAAAAATCTCTCGACTAGACTAACTGACTTCTTACGACACATCAAACTGGTAAGCTCAAACAAGCTTACATAGAAAACTTCCCAGATCAAATACCAATAAACAAAACCATCAACATGTCCACTATATCAAAATTGAATGTGATCAGAGAATATTCAAATCAAAAACAATGAGAGTAAATAAACAATTGTTATGAATAAACCCATTGCTTAAAAAGATACTCTCAAATTGAATCCACGGCAGAAATAATGCAACCTCTGATTATTACGATCTGTCTGATCACTATTGTCATTGCATGCACTGCATATAAAGCATCACTGAAAATGTAATTCGCATTAATAGAGGAAAAACTTATTAATAACCTTATTCAATAACAGACTAGTGTGATTTATAAATGTCACAAGCTGTTAAACGAATTAAAATAATAACTGCGATAACCAGACCTTGGAATTACTGATTTCCAGCCACAGGCCCGCCGGAAGAGATATCATTACAAATGAACACGACCCTTGTACAAGTTCCTGCCATATAATTATTTTGTTTCTATTTATCTGCATATAACAGATTAATAAAAAAAGAATAACCAAAAAAATCTAAGGTTTAATATTTGAGATCTTCGATAAGGATTGTAGTTCGTTTCAGTGCAAGGGAAACATAAAATAGCAGTGCGTTAAAAGGTCATAAGTCCACATAATCTATATCTATGTTAATATAATAATGCTGTGTTTTATTTCTTTGTTAACCCCAATCTCTGAAACTATCAGTGTGATTTGCAAAATTTTCTTTTAATATTGTAAGCAGTTTCATGAGAAATAGACTAGAACGATGTTACAGATGTAACAGCCTTAAATATTGATATTGGTAAAGTAAGTCGGAAGTTTAGGTATCTACAGTATGGCGCGGTACGGAGAAAACCAATTAATGTACATACATTAATAACCACACAAATAACGAATACAAATTTGTGTTCATTAAATTTGTCTGCGATTTGTTACAAATTATACGCAGGTATAACTGATGGACACCAGCTTGTAAGATGTAAGACTTCTCAATCATTTTCAACCCAAGACATCGCTCCATTTAAAGCCTCTGAGATTATCAAAAATTATACTGTACTCTTAGGAGGCTGTAGTGTGAAAATTTCATAATTCTCGTTTCGATAAAATATATCACTATAATATTAAATATATAGTAATAAATGAGTCATACAGGAAAAGAGTTTTACAAACACGATACATCTCCCTTCAGAAAAGTACGGCCGTGTTACGCTACATGCTCTATTCCTAATAATATAGCAGTTTAAACGATAAAGATAATAATGAAGTTAAAATAAAATATTCAGTAAAAATAAAGATATTTGACACTCGCTACCCTCTGCCCACACAAAAAGGACCATACGAGGAAATATATGTAGTAATAATAAACGTGATTAAATCACACAATTTATAGTATATAACGCTTTTCATAATATCTTTATAAGTAGCCAAAGACATAACGTTCCGGAAAATACTAATACGAATCCGATGAAATGCAAGCGCAGTTAACGTAAGCGCGTGTTACGATACAAACATTCCAGTTTGGTACAGAGAATTCATACTCTTAACGCAACACATAAATCTCTCTGAACGTGTGGTTATAAGAATACATCCCCCGAGCCCAAGCTAAGACACCAAGCTGTCGTAAGAGGAGACTAAACCCGGCGCTGGTTGACCGCGGTATATCGTAGCGGCAGCGGCACAGCTGTATCCTGGCCGTCTCCGGGTAGTAAGGGCGGTGTGAGCAGTCGCGGCCTTCGGGCCCTTAGGGGAGGCCTATGTCCAGCCACTGCTGCTGTGAAAGTCCACTGACTATGACAGGCTGGTGATAACGTAGTTATTGAATCTGAACATTTGTTATTGTGATCAAAATTATGCACCGCCTTAACTCCTAGTCCGATTAGTTGCTGATCAAATCGAGCTACTTCTTCACGAGCTCCCGCCGTGCCCATTCTTCACACCGCCGAACGCATCGTGGTTGTGACGAGAACAGTCTAGTACTAATCGAGCTTTACAGAATAGTAAAATAGGTTGTAACCCTCGTATAATTGATTTTTACCAAACTTATAATTAAATATAATTAACAAATATGGAACAGATGTTAATATTACGTCCGATTCCTTTTCTATACTAATATAACGTATTAAGTAGGCTTGTGGTACTTAACTATGTATAATCTTATCATATCAGAAATGTACTTCACAATTGCCATGTATTCCACTTCACGTGCTTATTTATTTAATCGCTGTCCAACGAACAATTGCAATATATAACACAGTTTTACTACCTTCATGAAAAACTAACAACTGAAAATTGTAATGGATTGATGGACGAATGACTTTTACATATAATCGAATTAATCAACATTGTCGTATTCCAGTCCACTGCTAGACATAGGCCTCTCCAGTAGCACGCCCCTGAGTTCGATCTTCAGCTCTTTGCGTCCAATAGCGGCCGGCCACTTTGCGTATATCGTCACTCCACATAGTCGAAGGACGTCCATTCCACGTCCTACGCTACGTTTAACAAGGCGCGGTATACACTCTAGAATTATTATCATACATATATTATAATCATAATCTAATTATTGATCAAAAATTTAAGGAGCAGCGAAAAAATATATTATTATTATATATTACATACCTACATATCCTCACGCCAGGTCCCTTCCAGGTAGGGCAGAACGCACGGAGTGCCAAATATCTCTGTTGTTGTACACTTCTACCATCCCCATCAAATAAAACCTTATTTATTTGGTCTTGAGAGGTTGAGTTTTGGCCTCCCTCGGTACCAACATTCGCATTGTACATCTGTGTCGTCATTCTTTCATCAGCCATTCTCTCAATATGTCCGAACCATGGGAGCATGCCCTTTCTGATTTTTATACCAATACTCTTTTTTATACATAACATCTTCCTTATATCAGAATTACGAAAAGTTCGGCGAGTGTTAAGCCATATATGCGGCGTAACGACCTCATCTCGACCGCGTTTATTCTACTTTCATCATCTTTCTTACATACCCAGCTCTCGCTTCCATAAAGTAGCATTGGAGTAAGCACAGAGTTGTGTGCCGCCAATCGAGCCAAAATGATATTGATAATATTGTGAAGTGGAGCAATACAAAATAAAATAATGTTTAACGAAAATACGCGCTCTATATTATCGTTTACTCACAAACATAATCTGATTGGATCCAAATACGAATTGAGTGGCGTAAGGCCAGCGCGTCATACGTCCGTGACGGATCTGGGGGTACCAGACCTTAGTTTTAGCGAAAACATCAATGAGTTCTTAGCACATTCTCTTGCTGTTTTTCACAGGACAGGAGGAGAGTACCTAGATAAGCTTGGTAAAAGAATTGGACATATTCTGTCATGTTTATCAATGTTTGTTGTATATAACAAAGATTATTACCTAGACTCAGTAGACTACATTCAGTTCAATCCCATGCCACTTATAATAATAATGATAGTCATCAACCTGTTTCAGTTCAATGCTGGATATGGAACCTACCCCCATGGGCTTTTTGCCCACTACTTATTAGCCCATTAAGTATATATTACAGATATATGATCTGAGATTTAAACCTGCAACTCTATGGAAATCTACCCAGCATTACTTTACAGACACAAATGTGTCTCAATTTTATACAAGAAATTATTAAATCATATTTTAATAACTCATGTACAAGAGTACTTATAATATATGCATGTAAGACAATCTATTGAAGGTAATGCTTTGAATATTGATATGACATATCAAGGCAGCCTATATATTTGATATGCATAATAACGTAATTGATTTTGGTACTCATATTACACTATTTACATATTATAATCTAAAGTTATCTAATATACAGAAATAAAAAAGTTTGTTTCGTATACTATCATATACATACAAGAATACATATTTTTTTTATAGAGACTTATGTCTAATAACATCTTATCCTAATTTTTTTATCACCCATAAGAAATAATAATAATATATTTTAGAAAGTGTGGCAGGTCTGCAAGGATAGAGATATTTGTTACTGGGTGCTCACTACCTACCCTGTGAGTGACCCAAGATATATATGTATTTGTACACTTATCCAAAACTAGACAGACCTTGTGCTATGGTTACAAGATAGCTGATAAGCATATATATAATAATTACTTGGTATCTCCAAACATGGCTGTCTGATCAGACACAGTACAAATACTTGAGCTCATCACATCACTTCTTAAAGTTTTGACTTGTGTGTGTATATTAGGGAATATGTGTATACATGCATTGTCATGAACATGGATATGTCGATGAAATATATAAGTACAATATGAATGGGCAGTGAGGCCACTCAAAGTCATGGGCCCAAACAAAATATTCAGATAGCACATCCAGACAATGTATTACAATAAGACTGGGAGAAAAAGCTTGTGGAATTTCCATGTAGTAGGTTCCACTATATATGTACATACAGTTCTTACATAAAGGCTTAGTATTGGTCAGATAATGATAACTGAAGATGAACAGTTCTAAATTTTTCCATCTAAGTATGCAAACAAAGAGTTAATAAACCTAACTGCTGAATGGATGCTGAATGTTGTGAATTCATTTCCCACAAAGAATATTTTATCAACTATATATTTCAGTAATCAGTAAAATTATTTGTAATGTCTAGTTTGTAGGAATATCCATTGATGTAAGTATATATTGGTATGCATAATATACATAAATTATATAGTAAGCTATCTAGTAATGCCATAATATCTGGTATTAGCATTTCATCACTGTGAGTAGACACATCCCAAAACATTTATGTACTAATTAGTGTTTTATTCAAGTTTTGCTTTAATAAAATTGCAACATGCAAATACTGGGTGAGTCAGTTAACAATGAAAATATTGGACGAAATGATTTTTTTTATTTAATGATCTTCACAATTAACACAATGATTCGAATGTAAATAAGAAGACTACATATTACATAAATGTTGTCTAAAGATTTTCAATTAAATTATACTAGATTTGAAACTAAATTATTATTTCCAAATGTTCTTGGGATGTAACTATTAAATAAGGGAATGCTGTACCAAAATCCTGTGATAGTTAAAATAACAGTCATTTCTATAAATAAAACGAACTTACTAGTCGGTTCTTCGCTATATCATCGTAAGATAGGTACGTGAAAACATTCTCGATCATCACAATGGGAAGACTCATTAAATCCATTTTCTACTTTTGTTATCTCTTGCAATCGTAGTGAAGCAACATTAAACACAACGACCCGAATACGCAACGGTACTTCCAAATATTGGCACATGAACGTACCAAACTTTTTAGATTACTGTATTTCCCGATGTTTCTTCGATTCGATTTTTTCTCTAGCAGACAGCACCAAATTAAAATAAAGTATCTTTGAGTTATCTCTTTTTCGCATGCCTTTATATCACGCGTCTGAAAGAGACGCGTCACAAAGCATGGGCGTGTTGTAGATCGTTTGACAGTTATTCAATGTTACAATTAACAAATTGTCTTTAGGAAAATTGCTAGTTAATTTTTACTATTACAACAATGTCCAAATAACTAAGTAATTGCGACATTCCATTTTTTGAGGCTATTTTAGCAATATGCTATTTAATTTACGATTACAAGAGAATCTTCCATATGAAAGAACTAAGTAGTTAAGATCATTGTAATGGTCTACTTTTGTCAACCAGTTTTAATTTAGTAATTTCGTCTTAGATATAAAACAATTATACTTATGAAATAATAAAAATACAAAATAATTATAATGTGAACTGTATTATTGATTGATACCTAGTAAAAACTAGCTAGATGAATCTCTTTCTTTCGTTAGTGTCCAGTGCGCATAATTTATAAGATTCTTTTAAAATAACTTTAGCAGCAGTACAACGAATTTAGAGCGCGATAGACACATGCATTACAAAAAGTGGTTCAACGTAGTCCTTCTGTTATTTATAGGGTAGGCAAAATTATCGAGTACCTTAGAATTTAATCATTGCGACTGATAAGACTAATAAAATTATCCCATATTATATCCTTTGTATAACTTATTCAGGTTCCAGAAGATAGATAATTAACAGCAGTAAATGTATGCAGTTCTTATAGAATAAATCATATTAAAGGAACTTAATCCATGCATTACACTGATTATTACATATATATTACATATACCTTACCAAAATGCAAATATTTGTGTTAAAAATGAAGG
>DWDU01001516.1:0-14482 GCA_018245575.1 Jemadia suekentonmiller
ACACACACACACACACAAGTGGTGTGTACTAAAACGCACGCTTCGTTTCTATTTCCCGCCGAAATTCTTGTATAGGTAGAGTTGTTTTTTTTTATTAAAAAAATAATATTTGATCGAAACCTGTACCTGCTCTGCTATCGGCAGCACGAAGTATGTGAATTTTGAATTTATTAGGTATGTTAGGCATGATACGATAAGCATCAATATATGGGGTATGTTAACATATTTTACAGACTGAACCCTTTGTCTACGGATAATTAAAAAAATTTACTAGATAACTAAATGAATTATCAATTCAATCGAATAAATAACTGAGTGATTAATTCAATCACATAAATAATTGAATTATTGATTCAATTGCATAAATAACTGAATTATTAATTCGATCACATTAAACCGTATCACAGGAATTTTATTAAAATTGTATAAACCGGTGATATGAATCAAACAATTTTGATATAAAACATATGTTATTTCTCAACGCAAAACACTGCATTTCTATAGTTTGCCTGAAGTGGGAATACTGCACATGACGCCGTGCAATGAGGCATCGCGAGAACCACCTGATCTCTCTTCACTGGCATGTGTTACGTACGTGGAATAAGTATTCTCTAGTATATATCGTATAGTAGATGTATTTGCGTTCAATGTGTTTGCTACCAGGTGGTAGTGTTAAAGTTGTTTTAGTTTAGCAGCGATTCACGTTACAATTTATGTGCATTTAGGTGGCTGCTATGCATCGCTTAGATTATAAATAGTACATGTATTTATATTTACCGAGCACATACTTTTCGATAGTGATAAAAGTTAAGGAAATTTCGAGAAGGTAAAATTCAGAAGTGTTAAGGCTTTTGCGAATTAATGCGTGCTCGTTGGCTTTCTACTGAAGTATATACATTAAGAGGCATTCAAGTAGATCAGGATCGAATGAGTCAAATTTCTGTTCATAATTTATGTGAGCATCGTAGTAGGGCTCGTTGTTCCGATCTGTTTGCAAATGCATTCAAATAATTAACGATAACCAGTCGATTTTAGCTGTAACTGTTGTGGTCGTTGAATTTTGTCACTGGACTGAGAGACATATCGGTCTGTTAATTAACAATATCATTTTTCATCCGTTTTTTTAATCATTATTCTTACCGCTTTGATTGCCTCGTTGGTTTAGTAGTTGTAAGCCGACCGCCGATCGTGTAAGGTCCTGGGTTCGAATCCCGGGTTGCGTAATATTAGATTTTTCGAACTTAGAACTTGTAGTGGTGGCGCGGAGTTTGAATTTGTGACAGATATATGAGAATAGACTCACTACCTATTTTATGGTAAGTCTTAAACGTAACTGGTGAAGCGTGGGAGTGTACTACACTCTTCCGCCTACCTCTTCGGTGATTACAGCCGTGATGTTAGGCCGTTTCAATTTTGATAAATAAAATATCGCTCTTATTTTGCTTTCTTATTTGTGTAGTTAACTTCATTACTTCAGTTTCAGAGAACTTATCCTTAGCGATAATATTCTTATTACAATTCAAGCGTCATCGTGTCTAAATTGAAGTGTTGTTAAAATTCACTGAAGTGAATAATTGCTGAGACAAATTTATGTGCTTGTATATAGAAAGTCAAGTATCGTAACTGGTATCGATGTTGGTATCGTACGAATTCATTAGAGAGCATAAGAATTTGTTTGGTTTAAGTTTAAAAATTAACATGTGTGTCATCTGGTCTACTCGTCATTTGGAATTAGATGTCCGTTGTGTTAAAATTATTAAAAATATTAAAAGTATGAAAATATTAAACTATAATGTATGGAAAGAGTCTCACTTACATTTTAATTGGACGTCTAATACAATAGGTAAATCGTGGGAGTGCCACCCTCCACTGCCTACTCCTTTAGGACAGTGCAACCGTGATGTTATTTTGAACTAAAATATAATAACGACAGTGGCAGTTTATCATTTTAATTTCCCACCCTTGCCGCCTCAATCATAATGTATTTTTATGTAGCCCGTGCACTGGCCATGTATTTTCGCAGCGCTAAGTGCCCAAGCTGTCTTACCTGGCACGAAACCTGAATTAATTACACGGTTAATTAAATTTTTCCCAGCGCCTGACAAAATTTACAACACGTCGCCCGTCCTCATAGTTTTTATTTTGATACATTAACGCTTCGCTAATGAGTTGTTCGTTAGTAAACATTGTAAGAGGAACATTATATTCCTTTTAATTATTTTTTATTGAATGGTTTTCTTAGTCTTTCGCTTGGGTGGGGTGTAATTGGAGAGTCAATGGTCTTCGAAACCGGCGCGCGTGTATGAAGAGAGAGACTCCTTGTATAATACAAGAATCACGTCATATCTACAAGGATAAAAATATCAGGCACTAGGTGCTTTCTGCCTACCCTGTACTTGACTTTGTGTGATGGTATGATCTTGGTCACCTAAACTAAGACACGTCAAGGCAACAGTGGGTCATTTTCAGGCACGCGTGGTCCAACTCGAAAACGTAACTTCGCTTCCTATCTAATGGGATGACGGCAAAATGCCCGATTATCACATAGTAAAAGGCACTTGATGTCTCTATGGTTCGTTATCATCCTCATCTGTTTTATTATATAATATTGAAATATATACTGTGCCAATTAATTGATTAATAACCTGAATACCATTAAATGCATTTCTTAGCTGTTTTTAAATCGAGTATTTGACCCGAACTGTCCGAAAGATAGATCTCTATAGTGTTAATCACCATTGTATTGATCACTTCATATTCCATACGCATAAGAAAAATAAAAACTTCTGTAAAAATAACGAAATAATATGGAAATGCTAGAATAATTTTCTCATAGACTTCATTAACTGTTACCGGTGACCGTGAAATTACTCAGAAAGTAAAATGTTACTGAGTTGTATTACAGTCGTTTTCTCTTTGGGTTGCGCGAAGGCTACAGAACCTACATTGACTTGTCGGGTAATTGTTTTTATATAGAATTAGTCAGGCATTTTCGGATCTTGTTTTTTTTTATTTGAAAACATCAACGAAAACGACGCGTAAAAAGTCACCATTAACATTGACTCTTTTATCGTGGCATATAAATGATCGGAATCGGGTCAAAAACACGAGAGAGGCCTGTTAAGTTTGGTTTTCGAAATAGATATTAAGTATTTTACATTTTCTTTTTTATTTAATTTGGGTTCAGATAGCCGAGTACGGAGTTGTCCTAGATGTAATTGGAACAGTTACTATTATTTACTTAATCCAGGCATCGAACCCTTTGGTTTTGTAATCCGTAGTAAACCTCGTACAGGTAAAACGCTGAAGCGCAAAATATTACTGAATATTGCGATTCTTTGACCACATTTTGATAAGTTCCGATTTTCTATCTATCCAACTAAATTTAAATGAGTTATGAATTTATGTAGGAACGGAGTAACCACTTCCGGCAAGATGGCGGCCTGTGCTTCGAGATCCCGCCCTGGCAGCATCAGCCCGTGGAGGTGGAACAACACCTCCAAAAAATCCGGGAAGTCTTTGGAACGTCGTCGACATCTCGACGCTTAATAAGAGGGCCAACACTGGCTTTAGTAAACAGGTAGGACTATTCTGGTCCAGGAGACAGCCTTGTATGTGGTAAATAAATAAACATTTGTTATTTACAAGAGAGTGAATGCAGTGTATACAATATATTAGGAATGACGAAAAACTTATCGTGTTTCATATTTCAATTCACGACAGAAATTACGTAACATCTGTTCTAATAGTGTTGTGTATGTATTATTAGTTTCTGAATCATGAGTAATCAAACTACATTAATTTTTACAAATTTTAATAATTTGTACAAAGCATTTCTTCAGTTAAGAAGTTAGACCCTATTTCGAACTATCTTGAAGTTCTTAAGTTTTAAACTGATCCAATGTCTATTCTAAGATTAAGTGAGGAAAGGTCGATTTATTTTAAACGTAGATTATTTTTATTACTTTTTTGGAGTAATTTGGAGATGCTGTAAAGGGAAGGGATGCTAAGCCAAGATGGCAGAATTGGCATAAAAATATTTGTACAATTTGCATTTAAATCAAAGATACTACCCTAAGATGCATTTCTACTGTCGATGACTGAATTTGATCTTAATAAGTAAGTTTTTATATCTAGAATATCACACCTTACAACATTTGATAGAATAATATATGGCTATTACAAGATCCTCTTTTATTTTCCAATTTCATTCTTCCTTGCTTTATGTTATTTTATTATAATAACATCATCACGCCAGGATCTTTATGGGGTCTACCGAGTGCGATATATCTCTATCCTCAAATCCGTCACTCTCTTCTAACACACGCGCCGGTTTCGGATACCTCTCACTTCCCCATCAGCCAGTATCTCATCTATTTGGCCAATATATATATTTTTCTTATTCCTGGCACCTGACTATACATCGTACCCATTATAAGATGCACATTTGACTCATCGTGGTTTTTTTGTTAAATCATGTTTTACTGTCTTGTGATATTTTTTCTCAATGTTTTCATTAGTCAGGTAACTCGTTACATGGACACTGTGATCGCCCCATTTCTGGATACCTACCATCGGAACATCCAGGGCTCGTATCAACAGTTCACCAACAAGATCTTGAGACGGATCAAGGATGACATCAGCGCTGCTGTGAAACAGAAAACTCAGGTCTACACTGAGTTGACTGAGCTCGCTAACAGCTTGAATGTACCAGGTAACGTAATCATTTAAATTTTAATCGCAAATATCGAACTACATTCTTTACGTAATTTTATAATACTCAAATCTAAGTTGATAATGAAAAAGTGATAGATTAGTTTGAAATTTAACCTCTTACTCCGGGAGTCTGGGTTCTAATCCTAGAGCGCACCTCTTTAAAAATGTGCGTTTTAAGTTTAAATATCACTTGCTATAACGGTGAAGGAAAATATCGTGAGGAAACGCACAGCTTGGAGTTTCAATGAAATATTCTTCGCTCAGGCGTGTGAAGTCTGCCAACACGCACTTGGCCAGCGTGGCAGAATATGGCCTTAACCCTATCATTCTGAGAGGAGACCCATGTTCCAACAGTGGACCGACAAAAAGGGTCGAGAAAAAAAATTCAGTATTAACATCGCATGAAAATCTATAACTTCAAGATTTCAGTGTTTCGTACATAAAACTGAATAATTATAAATCGATATTTCGATGTCAACTTCCCTATCTACATATGTTGCCGCTATAGGTTACATTGGAAATTACTCTGTTGCTCAGGATATTATGTACTAAGAAGTTGCATCTAAGTATTATATTCTTCAGTGGCGGCTTTTGTACCTCAACATTTAGTTAGCCATAATTCGTGTCTACCCCATCTTATTATGGTTTGCGTGTAAAAGAATATTTCATTACGCGGCCACAAAGATCTCCCAAGGTGACTATATATTCTCATCCTCATCTGGCTTTTGTGGGAAACATTTATTTTATATACAAGTCGTAATTCATTCATTACTGTCATTTTTATTTGCGGGGGGTGAAGATTTCATAATTTTTGTGCAAAATGTTGAACATGCTTACCGCCTTCTTGCTATTTATTAAGGTTTACACATTGGTATTATGGAATAAGGTTTTTTTGACTCACTCTTGAAACCAGCTTAATATATCTAATCAAACCGCATGTACGGATTTCTGGATAGTTTGAATAATTTCTAATTTATCCAAGGTCTACCTCGTGAGTCACCGCTGATTGTAGCGACATCTCATACACCGGTAACAATAATAATATATTCCCTAAATTGTATGAACGTGTTTACAAGTACTTATAGTTTGTTTAAGAGCACAGTATTGCTGTGGTTAATGTATCGATATCGGCGGCTAGATATATCTAACTGAGTATGTAATTGCATAGTTTGAACAAGCATACCTATTAAAATACGATATAGTGGATGATCCAAGGCGATCTAATTGCATTGCTCCGAGCTATGGCGGTATTTGTAAGGTATCTGCTATCAAGCAACTATTGGTTGCTAAGTAATTCGATTTTCGGATATGTAGGTCGTTTAAACGCTGTTGTCTGAACATTTTCCCAACTGTTGGCTTTGTGCATTGGACTCCCAATTTGTGTTACAAGAATACACATACTTAGGTGTGAAAAATAGAAAACATCCCGAGTGTCAAATGCTTACAAATATGACTTGCTTTTGGAATATTTAAATATACATATGCCCTAAGTAAAATCATCACGATTGTAATACCCGAAGAGCTAGGTAGAGAAGTACCTACAGTACACCCCCACGTTTCATCGGTTACGTTTTATTCCCATTATGGAATAGGTGGTGAGCCTGTTGCCATACACCGGGTACATGTCCAGACTCCGACCGACTACTAGAAATTTCAACTAGAAAATCTAAGTTAGAAAACAAAAACAATATATAAGCCAATCCGGGATTTGAATCCAGAACCTTGCAACCAATACGACCAACGAGGCAGTGAGGCATAGTCATGCAGCCATGAAATATGATCTATCTTCATAATATAACAATGTATTTGTAGCAATGTGTGACGAGGAGCGTCGCGCTGCGCGCACGGTGGCGAGTCGCCACGTGGCGCAAACATACCAGTGCACGGTGGAAGCGCGCGAGTCCATGGCCAACATGGTCAAGTACGCTGAGGAGATGATCAGCATCACCAGGGAGCACATGCAGGCGGCGCTCACGGACTCCACCAGGGCGCTGAACATCAGCGGGATTAGTGTCCAAGCTCAGGCGTAAGTTCTTTGGGTTTGGAATGATTGTTATTCAATTTTTCACTTGAATAATTAATGCACAGACATTAATATTTATAAGGGTTTTACAGAAATGACCGGTGAAAGTAATATTTACATTATAATGTATATAAGACTTTTACTTTATAATGCAATAATGTTATAACGTGGGAGTGTTCTATATTCCTCCGCCTACCTCTTCGGGGATTACAAACGTGATGTTACTTTTTGAAGTATTCATCGGATCTGAATAATTTGAGAATTGGTCCAATGCAGCGCTCAATAGTTTATAGGCATCCTTAGATTATAACATCAGGATAGTTATTACAGTAACCGTTTCCGTTCCCTTTGTTTTAGAGGCAATGTGACGGCGTGTTTGAAGGATCTGTCGCGGGCGGCGGTGGCTCTCGGGTACGAGCTGGACTTGAGCCTGACGAACGCGCGCCGCCACAACGAGCAGTCCTGCGAGAAGCTCACCAACTGCAACAGTCGCGTTAGGAGAACAACGGAAGAGTCCATAGCGGCGTTACGCGACCGACTCTACCAGTGCGTTTACGCCTAACCGCTTCGTGTGGTAGAAGCTTTACATCAGTTCAAGCTGGCAATGCGTTCGCGAATGACCTGGAATTATTCATGATTACGGATGATATTCGCGTGTGCGGCTTTGAAGAGTTTAAAGTGTGCAACAATAAATGGCTCTATTTCGTTCTAATTATTTTTTTATCATTTGTTTTCTAGTAGGAGCTCGGAGTTTGGATATGCGCCGGGTGCATGCCAATAGACACCACCTGTTCCATAGTGAGGCGTACACGTAATTAATGAATGAAAGGTGGGAGTGTATTACACTTCTCTGCTTACCTCTTCGAGATATATAGGCGTGATGTTACGTGTGTGATTATTCTCGTGGCTTGTAATGGTTATCGCGTGTAGAATATTTTTATTACAGAAAATAATTGACGATGAATGAACATTGAAAATAATATTGCTACCAAAAATACCGAATTTGAAATTCATGGACACGATTTCGTGTCACTGTATCGTGTAACTGAATATTTAAAAAATGCGCATTGTACAAAGTTTTTCATATTGGAGTAATTTGTGAGTCTTGTACAAAGTTCATTTGTGTAGTACTTATTATATCAGTATTTATATCAATCTATCAATATTTACGCCTTTGCTGTGCCTATAGCATATTCTCGCCATCATCGTATGCTGACTGGTACAAAATGAAATTTGACATTAAGTCCACCCTTGGTATCCTAAGTACAGGTTACCAATAACAAATAAATAAATAAATTTATAGCAAAGTATTCCAAATGATCTATGCGATGAATAACACACGGGGAAAAATGTATGCTCTTGTTATTGTAATATTAATATTTACACCTTACAAGCACATATTTAAAAAATTAATATAGAAATCCGACCTTAAAACATATTTAATTTTGTGTCTGTGTGGTTAAAAATCGAACCTGAAATCTTTTGGACACCCGAATGTTATGGTGACTGATGCACCCATGGTGACTGTTGCAGTCATCATATCATTATAATGTAAATAAGGGACCTTATTTGCCTCATTTTTGGAATGGCTTTTCGAAGCGCACGTTATTTGATTTATTACACGTGACAATATTTACTTTGTGTAAAGTGACTGTGGCTTTGATTTTCCCTACGTACTTCGTACTTTGATTGCATAGAGTCATCGTCGCTAAGAGAAGAGCAGAGGGTTTAATTAAGCTTTTTACATTTTGTTATTGTGTCACTACAACCAAGTGAAAATTATTCAGCCGCTTTGATGCTTATACAAGGTTGATGAGAAAAAATTACAATTGAATGGAAATAGAAGATCTAACTATAATAATTACGACTACTGCACAGCTGAAAATGGCATTAAAACTTCATTGCTAGTAATTGGATAATAAAGAAAACACCAATTGGCATAGCTCAACTCACCAAATCGTTTTTAATAAACCAGAACGCGTGACCTACAAGTGTTTTGAGCAAAATGTTTTCTAACCGACTGAAACTGACTGGTTAGTTTTGCTTAACTAGGATACATTTTTCTTTCATTGCCAAGCGACGATCCTCAGTGAAAGCGTGCGGATCGTGACTCTATTTCGATTTCGTTCACGTGACTTTATTTTTTTTATTTTGTATACATTTGGGCGGTATTTTCGTGTTGTTTTCACAACATATGCAAATGTGATCTCAATGATGCCTTGAATGGACTGTAACAACAGCACGTTTTTGGTTGAATACATGTAAAAGTCACAATATGTAAATACATGCAATACAAAAATAAGAAATGACCTTATTAGTCCTTATTTTGATTATTAATTTATACTTTACTGCTATACTTATAGCTACGTAGGTTGTGTAAAGGTGTTTGTAATATGATTTTTTGGTCGGCGCAAGTTGGTGGTCAGATGTTCGTAGTAGGCGGTAACAACGCTAACACGCTAACACAATTAGAATATAAATATAGGAACTTTGTAACACTATAATACAAGTATTCGCGTATAAATGCAGTATACAAATATATTTTGTAATCAACATATGTTTAGAAACGAGAAATTTGTGATTTTGTATTATTGGTAGGCGATGATTATCCGAGCAAGTAATGATAGGTGGTCTGCGTTGACTATCTCCAAAAGTTTTCATCGACTTACATCGCAGTAAAGATTTCTATAAGGATAAGACTTTATCACAAGAAAGCCTGCTATTCAACTACATATTATTTTATTAGTATGTATTCTAACGATACATACCAATATATACCATATACGATATACGATATATATCAATATATTTACAAGTAAATAGAATAAACATTGAAATTTAAGGCTAACTTTAAGTGTAATACAACAAAATAGGAACAGCGTACGTAAACGTACATCTCCAGCCAAGGAGACAAGTAAGCTTGTTATTCTACATAGTTTAAAGAGATCACGTTTGTTATCTCATTGCTAGGCAATGGCTCTCGGAATGCGTGTATGGAGCGTGAATGTTTTCGATTCCTTCCTTGTGGCCTTATTTGCTTAAAATACAGGGGGTTTTGTAGTGAGTGGTCCTGTGCCATTTTGGCGACATATAAATAGCGTCAACAATGTAACATTAATACAGATATTTCAGAAATATTTCGATAATGAAACCGATATTTGTTCGTCTCGGAAGATTGTTTTCTCTATTTTCATTCGGATACCATAGAATTTTTTATGAATTTCAAAGACGTATGCTTTTTGTAGGTTATTGATAATTGTTACAGCTGTCTTTTGTGTATAGCAATGATCCTGGAAATTGATGCTTCATTTAACAGGTCTGTTCTAGAAATTTACAGTTTATATGTATCTACAAGAGTAACAAATAATTTAATTACAAATGGGGCAAAAAATTGTAAACAAATAATTAATTAACATATAATTAATTCAAAACATGTATTACAATTTGTAATAATAAGAAATTTTGATATTTTAATGTAAGAACGGAACTGCCTTTGCTTCTCCGCTGGCCAATGACCCATGGTAAAACTTTATGGGGCGTGACACAATTTGATATATTTCACGGGACTTTATTTCTTCATCGTGACATCACAGTTCGAGTCCACAAATGTGTTTATTGCTCATTGATTCTTTTTTAATGTGTTATCTTACATAGATCTCTTGTGTAACGTAGTATTTTTAATGCAATGTTACAGCTACATCTTGTGACTTCAATTGACTTATTGTAACATATTGTCCTGATGTGATGTGCGAGTTTGGATATGTTTTTTGTGATCTAATCATATTCGTCTTGCTTCTTGTACATATTTAATAATCTGTTAACATACATAATATGTTATTATGTCACATGTATGTGACAACATAATAAATACAGTAATTTAGTGTATCAGTACTTAGATAAATCCTAGTTTATTAATCCAGCTACGTGTATATAATTCTAAAGGCTTTTTGATTTTATGGTTTGTTTTGCGAACTTCTACTCCAATATTGAGACGGATAAATAATGCTAGAGGTGTGCGAAAGTCAGTGAACTTCACTTCTTGTCCAGAGTGGTAAATCTTGCAGTTTCTATTTTCGTAATATATTGTCTAACGTCGTAACGATGAAAGGGTTGATAAAGAATTTCGTTTTGCCCTATACACAGAATAGAAACCGTAATTCATCATCCCTAAATCTGCCTTAACAACGGGTTGTCAACTATGAGATGTCACTGATCGTACCATTACTCAATATTTATACGCGGACACGTCTTCAAACTGGTTCGGAGCGGTTATAACCGGAACTCGGGCAGCGACCGTTATTGTTTATCAGTAATGCGAAATATTTTGAATCATTGTCTCTGGCAAACGGGTTATGATAGTCCGCATCAAGTCACCGTCCCTTTTAATATTATCTATTATTTTTAGGAACATAACATGTTTATCTGTCATCATTTACGAGGTGGGTACAGAGCAGCAAATGCGACATATGTCTATCATTACAAACGTTTATATGTAATAAGTATGATATATGTAGCAGATGTGTTCTATACTAGACTACATATACCTACATACAATATTTAATGAACAACGCATTTTAGTTTCCGCAGAATAAATTTTTCTAAATTTAAATACGATAACTACGATATGACATCGCGCCGGCGAGTGCTAGATGATTTTTTAATATGTTTTAAATTTGCCTCGCCGCGCCGCTCTGGCAAATACGCAATTAAGCCGTCAGAAAATTGCACATTCCCACAAAATGTGTCATCTGACCCTACACAATCTGTGGCGTTGTATCAACAATACAGCATCGAACTGCGATTGAACAACCTAGTATACAATATTTACTTTACTTATGTCAAATCGTCAAAAGTATTGATCTAAGTATTACAAAAATAACCGTAACATCACGCCGAGGTATCACGAAGAGGTAGGCAGAGGAGTGTACATTCCCACGTTTCATCAATTACGTTTACGTCCTACTATGGACTAGGTGGTAAGCCTATTGTCATACACCGGACACGTATCCAGACTCCGAGCCACTACTAGAAAATCTAGTTTAAAACAGGCCGTGCTCAGTTTAGAATCAGATGGTTACACCTGAAGGTATTCTGGGGTAATTATTTGTTAATATTATTACGATCTGTATGAGCGAGATAGTTCTATGCTAATGTCCTGCTCTAACGCTTTCAGGCGTACACATATTCTGTTGGCTACGTATGGAATGTTCCAATTTCAATTTTGAAATAGTTTGGAAGATATTAATGTAATATTTGATGTACTACAAGTTGTTCTAACTTAAGATTTGGGTAAACATGATTAGTTATTGTTACCAACCTAAGGCTGAAGTGTTAAAGATTCAGGTTAATACTCGTAATATGAATATTGAATACAATGAGTTTGTGGTGTGAATATTGTTAGATGTTTTTATTATAATTTAAAATACTATTAATGAAAAAATAACTCATTAATGTGGTAGTGAGTGAGCCTGGCTTAGTTGAGATAAAACAGTAACATTTTTACAGATAGCAAAGATTCTAACTCAGTTCAACATTGGGCCTGACTTTCGTTTAGCGATCTGTAAAATCTGTCAGACTGTTGCAAACATTTCCTATAAGTTAATTTAACTTTGTTCCCCTCTAAATTATGCAATGTATTGTAAGACGATGAATGAGTTTATTACCAATGTACTCGTAGTTCTGTTACGAGACGCATCACTGCGATATATCTTGTTACATATGTTTACGGTGATTAAAATAAAAGTACCTAATGTTACACATAATTGATCCTAATATCATATGTATTTATTATTATAGTTATATCATCACCTTAGGCCCTTCATGTGGTAGGCAGAGAGCACCGAGTCCCAGATATATATCCTTACAGACCCGTCGTGGTTTTTTTTAAATTAATTATTATCTTTATACATACACACCGAATTTTGTAATATAGTAATCTTGAATATGAAAAGGCGACAGCTGAACGACATCACAAAAGGAACAGTGTTGCATCCAGAATGGAACAATTAATTTTACTTTACACTACAATTCGTGTCCAGCGCGTTAGTAGCTCCGACAACAACCCTTGTCGACGACGTCCCTTCTAATTATGGCCGGTCCGAACCCCAGTAATTTACAGTTATTCGAATCCGACATAGCGAAATCAAATTATTCAAATATTTAGACGCGGTCCAACCTAATGAATTTAGATTAGTCGGCCCTGTATATAACGGGCCGACTAGTTAGGGCCGCTTCGGATTTCGGCTGACCAGTATTTATGGTTGGAATTGGAAACGTAACTGTTAGTGGGATTAAACGAATGCAGTGTGCGCCGTTTAGCGTCCAATTGTTTAAAGTAATTCACACAATGTAATGTAATTTACAGTAATTCAATTGTTTAATTGTTTAATTGAGTGCCTCGTTGGTCGTATTGGTTGCAAGCGCGACTGCCGATCAAGAGGTCCTGGGTTCGATTCCCGGATCGGGCACTATAGAATTTTTCTAATTCATATTTTCTAGTAGTAGCTCGGAATATGGATTTGTGCCCGGTGTATGGCAATAGGCTCACAACCTATTTCATAGTGGGGCGTAAACGTAATTGGTGAAACGTGGTTAAATACTTAAGTTAGTTTGGTAAGTATCAAAATATACTTAAATATTTCCATTTACAGGTCAGCTGGAAGATATGTGTCAGGGAAATCACCTGTACCTTTGAGCTGTTCTCTCTTATTTTTTCTCTATATATTTAAATGTTTTGTATGTTAATATCTCAAAAATAAAAAACACTATTCTTACCACAATTCTTAAATATGCGTAGTTTATGCAATAATTTATTCGATTGTGACACGGCTGTGAATTGAGTGACTGCGGCAACCATGGATCGTGGCTGCGGCATCCATGCGTTGTGACTGCGGCAAACTCGCGCTGTGCCGTCAGCGTGGTTGTCATTGAGGCATCAAGTCGAGACGTTTGCGGTATGAACAGAATGCCCAGACATTTGGTACACTCGCACGTACCGCATCTCAAGGAGTCTCGGCAATGTATTGAGGTTGCGGCGAATCCGGCAAGACCGCAAGTTGTTGATGACGTTCTGGTTACGGTCATCGCGGATACAGTTATAATCATTTTGATAACCGGATCTAATATATTTCAAATACACAAGTATGAAAGTGGTTCAGCGGTGGTCGAAGTTGGACAGTAATAAGGTAAATTTTTTATACGAACGTCATTGAGTTGCTTGTGTCAAAGTATATATCCCTATTTTGTGGAACCGGTTAACAATAGGCTATTCTGTACCTTAGTATTAATTCCCGTTAGTAACAAGAATGACAAGGAGTGTCTGGATCACAGTATTAGGCTTACCTGTTCCATGCTGGAATGTATAAAATAATTACGGAAAAATGTAAGTTTTGTCTCTGCCTATACATTCAGAAATGTACTGGAGGTGATGATAATTATATTGTATGTGGCAGCACTCTGTCTAAGACGACGGTGCTACGATCTACACGTTAGCGCTGCCATCCTTACGACAATGCTGCCATCTATACGACAGTGCTGCCATCTGGTCAATGACAATAGTACATCTGCCTATAAGAAGGTCCATTTGAGTATAACCGCTATCTCCGTATAAACCAAGCGTCATGTGACGCGCGAGACATGAATGAAGTCTACATCGCCGTTAGCATAATGTAAGACAGTGTAGCGTAGGACGCATTTAAAACGCTTTAACTCGACACATCCAACTCGAGAAGCACGTACGCCTGC
>DWDU01001517.1:0-14477 GCA_018245575.1 Jemadia suekentonmiller
ACGTAACTGGTGAAACGTGGGAGTGTTCTACACTCCTCTGCCTACCTCTTCGGGGATTACAGGTGTGATGTTACGTTAAATCCTTTCCAGATAAATTTAAAAACCCTTGCCACAGTCTACATAAACCGTTACTACACTCCAAATAAAGTCTACAAAAAATTGTGTATACTAATTCTTTAAAACACTAAATGACTCGTTATTATATCAAACACAACAGGACAATGAATTTGATTTAATACCGTTATGCAGTTTATGCATTAGAACATTACATGCATATCTACTAAAGGATTGGGAAATAACACTGATTCAATTGTCAATAAATCCAGTCAGCGTTAGTTTTTCCTTGCAAATGTTATGTAACACCAAAAACGAGAAAAAATCTATGTAAGCCCCACTCAATTTGAGTTGAGACCGTCTCATCCGACCGCCCGCCGCAGATTGCTATCACCTAAACTATTCCGAGCGCCTTATTTATATAATCTAACTATTTGCGAGGGACAAGCACCCCTTATGATGTTGTTCTCTTTTGCTAGCCTTTATGGGAAATCTACACAAATCTGGTTATAAGGACTGCACAGAGGATTGACTAGGTATGTACACTTTTGTATTAACGTTAATAAATTAATGTTTGAAATTGTTATCTTACATAAAGCTATTTAATTATAAGCTAACATAATTATTTCTTAAGGAGGTGAGCACTTCCTGTATTTAACCCTGAGGAAGCTTTAAAGGATTTATCTAATGGTTTTATTGGTTTGTAAAATATTATAAAAACGTACTGTTAAATGAAGTGTACTCGTAAAGGTACTGTTGATAAACCGACTTACACATATAGTGACATTATTGTACGGTATTGAATAATTTTTTGCATTACAAACACATAGGGTCCGTAAAAAAGAATTATCAGTATAAATCTTTGTTCTTAAAACCACAATTTCAGCTGTGTTTCAAATGTAATTCTAGTGGAGGATATTCGGGGCAGGCAGGAACGCCGCTCACGCGTCCCGCAACCATTTTCTGCGCGAACGGAACTCTATATTGAATACAATTCTAATAGAAAACACCTTTCACACTGCTCGCAAAAAACCGCTACGTTTTTTTCGTTTCAGTTTTACTAAAAATATTTACGACGTATAATTTAATGGTATGTCGCAATAAACACTACTGCTATGATCGTTAGGAATAATGAATAATATCCACCTACGATTTTATTAAGGCCAGTACAAAAAGGAAATGTAAGAAAATGTTGACCGTAGTAAACAAACGCCTTTATTGTGAGCAGGTCACGGTCCGCGATCGGGCCATTTGCTACTGTTTTCAATTTGTCGCTCGCGACCATACATCAGCAGCGGCACGCAGCGGAAACACCGCTCCAGCTTTAATACACTTACGCCTGACATTTTTCCGCCCATTATGCATTCTTCTGAGCCACTGCCCTCTGTAAATACTAGGAAGTTCGGTTTGCTGTAAATAAATTCTTTGCAACCTTGTTCCACTTAAGCATTAGGACGATTGTTCGTTATTAAGCTGAATTTAAGCGAAACACTGTAGAATTGTAGCGTATTGTATATTTAGTCATTGATATCGATTCTATCGACACAGTGATATCTGTTGACATAAAATCGAATTATGAGGCAATATGCAATAGTTTTCGAACATTTGTCGTGGAAATAACAAGTCGACGTCGTTAGTCAACTGCGATGACAAACGCGCGTTTGTAATTGGAACGCTAGAGTCCACTACCTTTTCGTATATGAAACTAACTTACTTATACAGAGTATTTATCAGGTTTGGTACGTAAAATGTTTAACATAAAAGCATTCTGTTGATTTAGATTAAACAAATGCATGTTTTATTTAAATACATCTTTATATTGTATACAAAGTATAAACGAAACTTTTTATTATTCCAAAAAAAATCATTGCACGGTTATTATAGCACAAGCAAATGAACGTCACTTTTAAAGATAATTTTGCGTAAGTAATTTTTCCTGAGAACACTTACGAGGGAGGTATTACGAAGAATAGCAAACAATTCAAACGCTATAATCGGATTTACGAAAATCAATTATAATCCCTTAATTTCCACGTTGAAGGTATTACAAACGAGAACATAAAAACTCGACTCCTCTCTAATTGGGATAGAAATTGGAATAGAAAAAAAAATAATCTCATATTAATTAGTCTGTTTTATATAGCAGAAATAAAAATGAAATGTAATTTGAAATAATAATTTTTATACCACTGGAAATATGATACGAGCACAATAATGCGATGGCGTTGAATATGTACTATATATATATATATATGCTCTATACATCAGATACCAAATGTATGCAATGTATGTACGTACTCGTATATGACTATTTGTTTAGTTTTCTTAACATTTTTTCGAATTAATTAACTGTATTATTAATATATCAAAACGCCACGTATTCTCAAAGTGCTTCGCCAATACTTTTATTTTCGTAATTCTAAGTGATCAGGGCAACACCGAATTTATTTTAAAATAACAATAGTCCACACACGTTGCAGAGCTCGACGATTTAGAACGTTAATCAAGAGAAGCCTAAACTTAGAAAACTATTTTAGCTCCACCAGACTCGAAAATCTCTTTGATATTTCATTGCCCGTTGACCTTATAAATATACTCGTAGCTATTTTTTTTTAATTTAAAATACCCATATATTCTCTCATTTTACTTAACTTTATTTGAAAATAACTAAGAATACAAAGTAATATTTAATTATTAGGTGTTTACAACAATTATAGGAGAGTGATTCTTAGATTCATTTTCTTTTAAGTATGAAGTTGATGTAATAAGAACTAGTAAAAATGAAAATACTTTTAGGGCGCAAAGGAAAATACTTTTTAAAAGAAAACATTTAATATTACCTTAAGTAATTTAACTAAAACTTAATGATGTACTTTAATGCATAAAATCTATTTATACAAATAGTATTCAATATTCACCATTAAAAATGCATATATCCCAATATATGTCTCTGTGTAGGCAACCTAGTATTCTCTTTCCAAGTGTTTGATTCACAAACTTTAGCGTTTATGCGAAGTGCGAAATAAAAAAACGCAGCGGCTTTTGTAAGTCACAGGCTAATATGCGTCTATATGGCTGATTCGCAGATTTGTAATGTAAAACTTTATTATGATACTTATTGTTACGTGTACTACATTCTGAAGAGAAAAACATGAAATAATTACAAGGAAATAATGTTTTTTTTACTTTATAAGAATCTGTGCATTCGATTTAACAGTCGCCAAATGCTATAAATAGACATTACTTTCACACAGTGAATACATATACATCACACAAATAACCTGCAAGTGAATACGACACTTGTCTTGATCGTGCGAATACATAGACGTGGCCCGCGCGGAGGTACCGCTCGTATTTACGCCGTGATTAATTCCTCGAAATTGACAAGCGACCCAACTCGCTCCGCCGCGACTCCACCGACCACCGCCGTCCAGTTTGCGACTTAACCACTCGCTTTGAAACACGTCACACAAATTAACCTTTCAATTTTCGTATCGCAGCCGGCCCCATGTACACGCGGACAACTCAATTATTGGCCGCGCGGGTGTAATAGCAAATTGATTAAATACCAAAGCGTCCAAATGACTTTTCGGACGTTTTAATCATTATGAGTACAGCTACGACTTATATGCGGTATAAGTTTCAATATTACCGTTTCTGTTTTGACGGTTATTTTTTTATGTTTTATATGAAAGTAAAGTCTGTAAAACATAAACTAACAGTTACAAACAGTAGATCGTATAAAACAGAGATCCCCAGCGACGTGCTTTGTATGTTCGTTTGTGTATTCGGTTCCCAGAAACTACGTTAAGGATTTTAAATATGAAAAATTAAATAAAAAAGATTAAATCCTGAGAAATGTTCAGGTACCTATATAACTTGTGTAGCTCTTAAGTAACTGGTTAAGTCGACAACTATGACTAATTTTATACATCTATAAATTCTCCCTTTGTTTCTCAGATTAGACACAATCGTCTCAGTATTAAGTAAGCGATTATTATATAAATTGTTCAATATATAGAGAATATAATGAATTACTACACAATATAACATAATTATATATTACATGAGAATACGTTGTTTATTAACTTGTTTTTTGGTTACGGGGGGGAAACGTTCACAAGGTACCCGCTACCTTGGGAGAGATACCGGGTTATGTGGGACTTTTACCGCACTAAAACCCCATCGGTGGCCTTCCTCGGCGCTAATAGGAGGGCTCCGGGATCTCCAACTGAACGTACCGGTGACCTCCTAGCACTATAACCCCTACGGGCCCGACACTGGTGACTGACCTGATATCTTCCCCATGCCTTCCGAATCGTACGACAATATGAGGCCACACATGTAGACGTCTTTCCGGGATTGCTACCTCAGAAGCGGTTCGAGCTCTCATTCTGATCGTTTGCAACTCCGAAGCCTCCTTTTGGTCGCCTCTTACGACAGGCAGGAGATACCGTAGCTCGTATTCTGGTCCTACCTACCCCTCTTATCTCTACCTAACTCTTCGGAGATTACATGCATATGTTTCGTTACATTATACTTATTTTTCATACAAACGCAATTAAATTATTTAAACATAATTTTCCTTTTTAGTTTAATACGTACAAAACAATTTTATCATGTACAAGAGGAAATGTTTAACTTTCATATAGCACGGTCTTTATCTAGCCGACAATGAAACGGGTAGTTGGCAAATACTTTAAAACGTTCAGTACAAACAACGTGGGCAGTGGGTATAGAGCGGTACTAATTTCTAGGCCTGTTGGTGCGCGCCGGCCCACTGAACGTTCAAATTGCCGTGGCGGTGGACGCAGCGCTCGCTGCCTCATTACGAGCCGATGTTTGCTACTCCACGAATGAAGTATGCGCCATCAGGAGGAAATGAGCGGTTTCTATGAAGAGGGTATTAACCTCGTTCAGTTATTCATTGCTAACCGGCTAATATCCATTCGACTCTACCAATTGAAAATGCTCACAAAATACGAGAATAGAATAAACGCCGCAAATCCAACGGCCCAATGTTGTACCAAACGCGATGCACTCAAGACATTAATGGACCAAAGGTATCGTGCTCACATTCAATGACTAATTAAGACGAACGAATTTATTTTAGATGTTTAGTATACTTACGAATAAATACTAAACACAATATGTGTAGGAAATATAAAACATAAGGTGAATGTAAATATTGTTTTCATATACATACTAATGTTCCAATTTAAGTAAGGAGTGCAAAAAAACTCACGACGCCAAAGTAATAAAGCGCGGACACAGTTTGTTCCCTACTTAATGTTAAGTTGCCAAATTTGCATAAAATCGGCCGAACGATGGCATCGTTTCAAACTTTTGACTGTACTTTAAAAGCACTCAAATCAAAATTGCCAATAAATGGGCGACCTTATTTTTGTCATCACATCGATTCCCTCCCACCCGAGTACTTTTCCATATAAATTACAAACGTTATGAACAAGTAATATTGCCGGTCAGGTTTTGTGAACTTAGTATGAAAAACTTCAATAGAATGCAATAAGTACGTTTTCGTTTTTGAAAATACTCTTATTGAATAGATGCTTTTTAAACACAGTCAAAAGCAATACACGTACATCGCAAAAATGCATTATCTCTCACGTCTCGTTATGAATTTCTAAAGTTATAATATTTTACCTACTTTTACAATTTATAATAGGATAACATAAGTTTGTTTTTACTACCATATATTAAACATAATATTTAAATAATACTTGAGACATGTCCTTCGAGTAATATTTTTTATTATCGTCTCGTTTGGAATTTGTATAAATCTTCAAGTGGCGACAGACCTTTTGCACTTAAAAACAACTTAAGATAATAAAATGAAGTTATTATTGGATCTCAAGAAATTTGTAAAAATATTTTTATTGCCTTCGCGCAAACAATATTTCAATGTTTACGATAAAGTACCTACGTTGTGTGTTATCAACACTTTTTATAACTAATTTCATTCTCTCACTAACGGGTCGATTGATTGATTTAATGTTCCGATGCTGATAGGATTCATTATCATGTGTCAATTAATTTCATACTTGTAAATAATTGACGTTATAGTAATTAAAACAAGGCAAATAGAAATCCAATTAGCTACATGGTAATTATGTGCTATATTAACCAATGGAGTCACAAATAAATCGGTAAATGTTCATGAAAACACTTATTAAAAAGTACAACCAATAAACTTATAATTTAGAACAAAATTGACCTTATCATTTGTAATCAGGATAGTTGTCTTTATTACTATTTTATTTTTAAATATCGTCATTAATTAAAATAAATGAACAATGCTTTCTTTTGAGATTGTATTGCAGTATCTTATCTTACTTCACGATAATATAAGTACAATTTAAAGAACCTTCACCATTAACCATTCGTCGTCATAAATTTCATTTATCTAATTTTTTTTTCGTCCCTTTTATCGTTTACTATGGGAACGCGGATCTCCTATCAGAATCAAAGGGTCAAGGCCATAGTCTTCCACGCTGGCCAAGTGCGGGTTGGTAGACTTCACACGCATAATATTTTTTTAAAAACTCGAAGGTATGCAAGTTCCTCCAAGATTTTTTTTTCTTCGCCGTTATAGCAAATGATATTAAACCTTAAATGTACGATTTGTAAAAAGTTGCGCGTCAGGATTTGAACCTGGGCTCCCGGAGTGAAAGGGGGAACTAGGCTATCACTGCTGTGCAATTGTACATTTTTAAACGTATAAATTTACTTAATTTTTCGGCATTGGTGATAGCCGACGAGATAGCTTACTAACTCGCTTCTTTTTTGTTTTATGATAAGTACCTACCGTAAATAATATAATGTTCTATTATCATATGCTAAAAATACGTATATAAGATTGAAAAGTCAAGGATGCGTTCTAAGTTTACCACCCTCGAAACGTCGGTGACTGAAATCTACGATATCACACACTTGTAATTGTATATATTAAACCAAATAGATCATAAAGATTAAAAGAGTGAATTCTTATACCGATTTTGACTGTAACGTTGCATATAATACAAGATTAATCATATAGAGTCCAAAATAAGTGTACTAAATGTGTCGCATAACAATGAACATCAAAATTGTAAGAACACTACCATACATTGAAATATACGCATAAATATCGCTAAAATTAATATCCAAATAAAAACAAAAATGGATATTTTCTATCCTTTGTCATGCCTTTGCTTTTTATTGCCTTAGTGTTGCCACTAATATTTTTGTTCATTTACAAAGTGCACAATTTTAAAGAAGTTTATATTTTTGAATGGCTAAATACTGGTATAAAACTTGTCTACATCGCAGCTTATTGCGTCGTGAATTAAGTCATAAGATAATTTGATACGTAATAGTTATTACGGCAATAATAAATTTTTAAACATTGAACGTATGTTTGTATGTATGAGAAACGCTACGAAAGGTGTCAGTGGACGTACAAAACTGATATAATTTCATGTCATCGGGTGACTAAAGTTGCAAAAGAAAGGACGCGATGCGATTCACAGGCGACGTCGAATCGTTCGTACCTACTTGATAACAACTTCCTGTTATTACGGGTTTGAGAAAATATTTGTATACGGACAATTACAGAAATTCGAATGTCGCAACAACACACATTAACAATCGTTGAACAGAGACCTCATGATCATTCAATCCGCAGACTGCACACTAATCTGTATATAAACCAATCCCGCACTGAGGCAACGTGGTAAAATATTCCCCGAGAAAAATAATTCCTTCTACAAATATATCAGAGACGCATAAAGTGGTAGAATAAGTTTAACGAATGTGCATATATACGATATAGTTACTGACGTGAATAAATCTAATTGAACTAATGAAGGAGGAATTTCTTAATTAGTGGTGTTTGTACGAGCCGTGGGCACACGTACTGTACCGAAACGGGTTAATTACGACCGATAACTCTTTAATTAACCTGCCTAATAACAGAGTATTTGCATTGGAGCCGCGAACGTAAGACCAATTAGGGAGTTGTTGTAATTGATCGAAAATATTGGTCCACTTCTATATCTACAACAGTCTTATCATTAATAGTTTTATGCTTCATTTACTTGCAAGATAACAGTGCGTAAACAAATTTGACTAAGATAATTTTTATACTATATGTACCTTATCTTTGTTTAAGTATAAGTTTCCAAAAAAGTAACATTACGCCTGTACTCCGCAAAAAGGTGAACAGATGAGTATTATACACTCCCACGTTCCACCAGTTTTGTTTACGACTCTCCATGGACCAGGTGGTGAACACCAGTAAATCCAGACGGTGGTGAACACCGGTAAATCCAGATTCCGAGCCGCTATTAGAAAATTCACCTAGAAAATTTAAATCTGAAAATTCAACAGCACCCAACCCATGAATCGAACCCAGGACCGCTCGATCAGCAATTCGGTTTTCAACCACTCGATCAACGAGGTAATCGATTTCAAAATGACTTATTTTCTACAAATTTCCCGCATCGAGTCACATCAATTCGGGATGACAAGACTGTCGTTATTTATGTTTAAGGACAAACATTTTATTTGATATTTTGCATAAGGGGCGTAAGGCGTCTCGGTCGTGTCCGTCGAAAGTTACACAACATCGTTGTTTAGTGGTAAACTGGTCGTCATTACTGTTATTGTCTGAATGTCCGACGCGCGTCATCAGTCACGCCACTCGGGGTTATCACAGCTATACATCACAGTACGCAACGAGTGGAGGGCAAGACTTTCTAATTATGTACATTAACGTACATAGTGTGAACTATGAAAATTATCGCCAGTAATTAAGACGATATCGACCGCTATCACAATTGCTCACGGAAACAATACATATTTTATATTACATTGCAGCCTTAATTAATACTATCGTTTAGTTACATTTTCTCCACTAATTAAGCAGACTAGCAATAGATATGGTAGTCAGTGCTCTGTATAAACATTATAATAAGATTTGTTTAGCGATGATTCCTGATAGAACTCCTGGGTAAAAATGTTCCTAGACAATATGAGCGCCTTGGCTTAGAAGACACTGCATAAACAATTATGGTATTGGTAGTATTTATAGACGACTATTGATATTAAACCATCATGACCTTAAAAAAACTTAGTAAGTTTATTATAAAGGAATATAATTTGTAATGATTTAAGTGACGTAAAATTTAAAAAATGAAGAAAATGTCATGTCAGAAATTCATTATAAAAAACGCCTAATGTAGCTGCCAGACAGCGGTAGCAGCCGATAATTAAATGAGTACGAGGCAGCGTCACCATCGCCGATGAAAAACAAGGTTTCCTGCTACCTAATTACTATCGACCTTTCGCGATAGAGTTACAAGCAAATTACGATGCTAATGTAGCAAATAAGAGACATTGCGTTTCTAAACATAACATAATTTCACGCCTGTATTTTTCCTGCCCCATTGAAGACAATATAAAATTAAGGGTTTATGCATTGGTTTCTTTAGCGTGTTTTAAGTCTACCGACCGCTACATGGCCTGCGTGCCTATGGTTGCCATCAGCGTCATCAGCCTATTTCAGTCCACTGTTGGACATAGGGCTCCCTATCCTACGCTACTGCCCATAGACGGCCAGACCTGTGCTGTGCCTAGGGAGGACCCGCCATACCGCGAACTGCCAGCGCCGGGCTTAGTCACGGGTTTGGGGAATATATTGTTACTCCGCCCGGACAAGGAATAAGTCATGTTAAACATAATGATGAGGTAAAAAATTAGTGAATAGTTAATAGCCATACAAAATACATTATAGATATTTGAGTTTAAATTAGTTATTAATGGAAAAAACAATTTGCATTAATTCCCTCTTTCATGAACATTATTGTATTGCCATTATCTATTTAGTTCAATACATTTAGAAGTTTTATTGACAGTTTCGTTGGTCCGATTGGTTGGTATGATCCCAATGGTGTTGTTATTTTTGGTTTGGGTATTATCAGATTTTTATATTTTATAATTCATAACAGTAGTAACTCGGAATCCGTATTGACTTGTGTATGGCAATAGTCTCGCCCCCTGTTCCATGGTGGGATATAAACTTAACTGGTGTAACATGGAAGAGAACTACTCTCCTCTGCCTACCTGTTCGGGGTTTACAGGCGTAAAGATGTTACGCTTTAAAATAATGTGTTATATTACAAAATAATTGATGAATAGTTCTCGTATGTGTGTGTTTGCATGTGTATTAGTATTTGAAGTAAACTGTGTGCCAATCAATATATTAAAATAATAACTAAAGAGCGGCCATCAGCGACGTAGTGGTGTGCACTGATTAATATATCCTAACAGGCCATTAATTAAAGCAAGTTTATTAATTAGTCAAATTAATTATTATTGGTTATTTTGTCCAGTGAGCGCTGCATGCACTAATGATGGTAGTGCATAATCATGTAATACGAACTTTACATATAACAGCAGTTGACTGTTGGCATATTTATAATTATAATTCAAATACATTGTCCAAGTATCAAATAAAACAGGGTATAATTAAAGTACAAACAGACTAAACCCTGCTTAGTAGAAACAATGAAATTGGTTTATGAAACGAAAAAAAGATCCTCCTGTATGATTCTTCAGCCGAAATAATTAAGGTAGTTAATTCAAACAAAAAATTAAACAAGTCAAATAACAGTACAGTGGTAATTACAAGATTATTTTTGGAAAATGTACTACAATAATTGGACTGAAAAATATTATTGCCGTAGTTTTATATAAAGTAAACATGGACGAACACATACCGTGAATTTATTGCGTCACTCAATGACGGTTCAACCGCATAAATTTACCGCGCTCAATAGGAAATGTCGGAATTTCAAGTATATTCTTCATAACCCTGTTTTGGTAAGAGTTTTAAGATTTAATATCACTTGCTGTTATAGAAAACGAAAAAATCATACAGAAACGCATGTGAAGAAAGTCAACCTGCACTTGGCCAGCGTGGCAGACTATGGGCTTCACCTTTCTCATTCTAAGGGGGTTATGATCAAACATTAATTAATTACAGTTTGTATATGACTTTATTTTATTTATTTATTTATTTAGTTGCACCAACGAAGCAATTACACTAACATTCAAATATTAGTAAGTATTACTTCACTTGTAGGTACAAACAGCATGTACCTACAGCATACAAAGTAACAGAAATTGAGAAGAAAAAAATAACATTATTAAATTAAAATAAATGACATGACTTGCAATACGAATTAAAAAAAAATAACAGCTGTATAAATAATTCCAAAGTTTCTTTATTATTTACAAGAATCACTACGTAGAACAGTGTTATAAGAAAAGTTGAAATGCACAAATCGATATCTGTACATACCTTTTTTTTGTTATTATTTTATCACGTTAGGTCTCTTACGATATAGGCAGCGAGCATCGAATGCAAAATATCTATATCCTTACAGATTTGTCCCGCTTCTTCTACATTCATAATTATCTGCATACATACACGCCGGTTCCGAAGACTTCTAACTCCCCCATCGATATACCAAATCTCTATTTTATAAACAATACTGGAAATTAGTACAGCATGTTTATAACATTGTTAAATTTAGTTGGTTTCTTTTGGAAAAAGATAATGGTTAAATAACTAAAAACCGTGTTGTCCGAACTAAAAATGGACATTTTAGTCCATTTTACTTCGGACAAAACGGTTTTGTGTTTGTACGAGCACCTATAGCAATGCGCCGACCCAGGTAAACGACCTTGTCTTCCTACTTTACTTATTCTAGCTATCAGTGTGAATAAATTGATCAATTTAAATAATCAGTCACAGGCCAGTATAAAAAAATATCGTTTATTTAACCAACTTCAAAAAAGGAGGAGGTGCTCACTTAACCGACTTCAAAATAGGAGGAGGTACTCATTTAACCGACTTCAAAAAAGGAGGCCGTACTCATTTAACCGACTTCAAAAAAGAAAGAGGTACTCAATTCGTCTGTATTTTTTTAAATGTTTGTTACTATCTAATATGTAATACTTTCGACTAGGTAAACCGATTTTGATGATTCGTTTGATGATTGATTTTTTTAATTGAAAGTTGGTGCTTTCCGTGTGTGTATATCAATACCTAATTACACCCATTTACAAATTAACTTTTAATTTGCCTATCTCTCCTACCTGCCTTAGGTGACACCGACTACAAAATAAAACTAAAATGGTATCTACATTATATTATCGTAATAATTTGAATGACTTTGATTATAATTTTTTTAATTTTAATGCATATTAATTTGCCATGGAATAGTTTTTTGGAAGTTGGTTTTATGTTTTGTTAAAATTTTTGTTTATTTTTGAAGTCGGTGTTTTGTTTTTTTTTTGTTTATTTTTGAAGTTGATTTTTTGTTTTGCCAAGATATCGGCTCATTAATTAAACCTTCTATCCAAAGCGGATTGTTCATGACATATTTCATAACGACTGAAGATATAAAATATTTTAGTTGTTGATTAAAGTTATAAAAGTCAAGAAGAATCATACGTAGGTACAATGTAGATATGTACAATCATATTTACAAGGTTCATTACATATGTAACGTATTTACGTTTTATGTCTGGATATGCCTAAAAACCGTCTTCTAATTTGAAACTTGAATTGTAATTTAAAACTTTTTCGCATACATGTAGTAGAATTTTGTACACATGTTTCAATGGCTACTTTAGTCCTTAACGTTCTATTCTTTTGTACGTTACTATCTCGCTGATAAATGCTAAAAATACTATATGTAATATCCGATTTAAAACGCCACAAGCGCTATGCATTTTCAGATAGCTTTAGATGGACATATTTCGTTTTGCATACAGAATAAGCATATAAAGCAATATACAATAGGTTTTATAACACTATCCGGTAAAAAGTTGCTAAAAAAAATTTAACGCACCACATTAATATGTCCGTTACGTGTTAAATAAGTTAACAGAAAATACAGAACACAAATCTAGTTAATGAACAATGCAATCACCAGATCATTTTTCTTCAATAGACATAATTTGATCTCAGTAAGAAATCAGTAGAAGGCTAACATCATCGCTGGAATCCATTTATTCTATGCCAATACACTGAAGCACGTGATTATTTAGCGTGAAATAATTTTATTCATTAAGACACAACATTTTTAGTTGTCGGTTCATCAGGTTAGCTAAATAGCTTTTACCATACTAGGAGATTTTGCTCAAAACTATTCATAAAATGGAAGTTATGCAAGTTGAATAGATAAAAACGATTACCTACATTTGTTAAGGGCGACGTTGTATATTTTTCCTTTCAGAGAATGAATAAATATAGCTTCCAATTTTTAAGAAACAATATTAGTATTACAGATATATTTTTTTTTATCGTTTCAAAAATCACGATCTGGCCTACGAAGCTAATTAGTATCTAATTTAATTCTAACTTAAATAGCTAAATAGACTATAGCTAAGCTAATGTCCAAGAACACAATGTAGACTTAAAATGAATGTGGAATATTGAAAAAAGGCCGTACACACTGTAAGTTCATTAGCACATAAAAATTATGGAGGTAAGTCCAAAGGGAAACTGAACTATTGTATAATTTTTTAAACATCATTGTCTTTGAACATGATTAGCGTTAGATAATATTTGGCCAGCATGACTACTTAAATGGTACCATTAGTAAAACATTGTTATAAGAACAATAAAAGACATCCAATGTAAATAATAGGTACCTATATGACTGTAATAAACGAAATAACAAACGGAAAAGATTCAAATATTTTGTAAAATTATATGTGGCATTATCGCGGAATGTTACTTCGGCCAATATTGTTATCGGCATTATATTAAAAAAATCTAATCACTTTGATATACAAAGTAAAGAAGCTAACGTCCAGTGGACATAGTACTCAAAACTCCCTTTTGAATACAAGTCATTATACGAGTACACAGCATAAGCAATAAAATGTTGTCCCTTAATTGTGCTCGGTAATTATAAGAACACGAGAAGCGGTGTTTATAATTAAAACGAATGAAGCATTGCTACACTCTCCACTCTGGTCTAGTGATGTAGCTCTAATGAGCCACTTGCTAATTAGAGAATAAACAAGCCGGATACGGGATTCTAATTGGCTTTTGGGACAACCATGTCGCCCGGTGCACGAAAGCTCAACTTATATTTTTAAAGTCTATGTCTGGATCAGATTACAGTGTTTTTCATCTTTTTCTGTTAAGCCTTTCATATGCAATAAATATCTTTGATCTTCCTGTTTATCCCTATACATTATAAATCCAAATATTTATAAAAGACAAGGATAACTTCTTGATACGCACACATTTAGCAACGTTTCACATTCTGTACTCATTGTTGCGATATGGCCAATATTACGTGTCCACTCCTCGCGGGTCGGTACTAAATGGACAACAGGAA
>DWDU01001518.1:0-14476 GCA_018245575.1 Jemadia suekentonmiller
AGCAATTTCACAAGTCAGTATTAAAAACTATATTAATATTGTTTACTTTGACCGTAATTACGAAATGTAGTAATTTTAATTAACATATGTACTACCACGCCTTTACTAGGTATCATGGGACTATTCTTTGCCTTTTGATCGAGGACGTGGACTCTGACAACACTGAAGTTTTTTTGTCATTGTCACATGATTGTCAGTTGGTTGTAATTCAGTTGAGATTGACATAACGAAGGAAAATAATCTTACTTGAAGGAATAAGAAATTATTGGTGTTATCTTAATTGCAATGTATTATATATAAAATGAGAAAATTTAAATTGAATTATAACGAAAGTGAACTGTAGAGATAACGTAAACTATATTAACTTCTGCTTAATTTCGTAACAATTTATTCACTGATAAACTACGATGATCTTTTCGAAGGGTGTTATAGTAATATTGACAGTGTTGTTACTTATATCGATATTTGTTGCGAACATAATGAACTTAATTGCGACTGATCATAATTTTTATACAGAGAATCAAATTGTTGTGGAAAATTTCACAAATTACTTAAGTGGGAAATATAGCAGGATCACCGATTCGCCGAATAACCTGATTTGGTTTCTACAGGTAGGTAAAAAATTTCATTGTCAGTATTGTGTGCTTAGGTACCATTGTTCTTGTTGTGATAAGTGCTATCTACGGAGTGGGTATTGAATTAATGATGTTGTGGAATTAACTTTACAGATATCTGACATACATATTAGTATATTTCGTGACCCGGGAAGGATTACGCACTTCCAACAATTTTGTGACAGTACAGTAAAAAATATTAAACCGTCTGTTGTTCTGGCAACAGGAGATCTCACGGATGCCAAAGCTAAGGACAACTTGGGGAGCTCCCAAGTGAAATATGAATGGGTGTATTATCACAATATCATAAGGGAATCGGGAGTTACAGAAAACACTATTTGGTTAGACATTAGAGGAAACCATGGTATGTTTTAGTATTGCATGTTAATTTTGGATAAATTTTGTTAGATTATGTAGTTCCTAAACACATAATCAGTAAAAGATATGTAAGTACATAGAAAAGCTAGATATAATATGCAGAATTTATTTACTGAGGTATGCTTTATACTTCTCAAAACAGTAGTATGATGTGGTATTATATTTAATGTCATAAAACCATGTCCTGAATTCACCTGTAGAGGTACTATCAATATAATACCTACTTTGTCATTAAACAGTGCATATATTTCTCTATTCTTCAATATGTGAGGTGGAAAGAGATGTACAACAAGACAAGTTGCTACTCACTTGGTCCAAAAAAGTAGCAACATATTTGTAACGGATTGTTTGTCGACTTTTGAATTCAATTAAGATTGGTAGTATAAGACTACTAATAATAATTGGGTTTCACTTTTTGGCATGTATAAGAAAATGGAGGATTGGTTTTTTGTCATCAGAATTGCTTTTTTCAATATTTTTCTACATTTACTTAGTTTAATGAAGTTTATTTATATGAATGACCTCTCTCCAAGCTTCTGTGAGAGAGGATATATTCAATATATTTTCTTAATTTACTATAACCGGCCAACAATCTGCTTTTCAGATTGAAATTGTATAATATCTATAGTTTGATTTTTAATCTCATTTGACTAATCTTATCCTATATATACCATATATGTATAAATATTATTGAAATCTAGTAGAAAAGTAATTTAGTTAGCCAATTTGTTATGGCATAATTTAATTTGCTCTTGTAAATTTTTTTTTATGTTGGAATCAAAGCAGCAATTTTAAAAATTTCTGACTTCGCTGTAAATTCCCAATACATAGAGTTTTATAATTCAAATGTAGGTACTAGTAGAACACAATAGAATTTGCAATCAATCAATTATGATATTTTTTATTATGTAAATTTATCAATGACTCTTTTTATTATATAATAATCAATTTATCCTCTAATCTCAAAATTTGCTGAAATGTGTAAAAGTTGATGCCATTACAATATCATTCTAATGGATAGCATAAAAAGCACCATAAAATACTTGTATATTTTATTGATATATATTTTTCAGACAACTTCAATATCCGAACACTAAATTCTGAAGAGAACTATTTTAGGAATTATTCTGTTCAAGGATCTAATAATCCACGTTCATATGTGCATTTTATGAATAAAAATGGTATAAACATTGCTTTTTTGGGAATTGATGCTTGTCCAGACCCAGGCCTAAGGAGGCCTTTTAACTTCATTGGCATATTAGATGCACAAGAACAACAGAATATACAAAAACTGAAAAACGAGGCCGAGAGTAAAGCTGATCATATCGTCTGGTTTGGTCACTATCCCACATCCTGTATCTTATGTCTTGAAAGAGAGTCACAGAAGTTTGATTTGCGCAAGCTAATCGGCAGCACTACTGCATCACAAGCATATTTTTGTGGACATCTACATTCCATGGGTGGATTGGTAACAAGAATGTATACCAAACATAAATATGGCTTCTTAGAGTTAGAGTTAAGTGATTGGAAAGACAACAGAATGTTTCGTGTGGCCGCAATCGATCATGGATTATTTTCCTTTACTGATCAAAAACATAACACATGGCCCATAGTGCTTGTGACCAATCCAAAGCATGCTCAACATATGATGCCTGCGCATGAACCCCTTGAGTTGATACCTGACTCAACTCATATCAGAATACTTGCCTTCAGTGACGTGAATATAAAAAGTGTGGAGATATCTTTTGATAAAGAGAGCTGGATGGAGTGCAGAAGTGTAGTAGAGAGTCCATTGTATGTTTGTCAATGGGTGCCACATTGGTTCAAAAGTGGTGTGCATAATTTATATGTTATTGCAAGTGACGAAGTTGGAAAACAAACATCTATTGAACATCCGTTTTCTTTAGATGGTTCATCTATAAAATTTGAGATTATTCCAAGATTTCTTCTTATGTTAGATGCAGGCATGGTGGTAAGCACACTTCTTTGACTTGATTTTGCTGTAGATAAATGTTTGTTTGAATAGCATTGTTAAGATATTACCAAAAAAACTCAAAGGTATTTTGGCTGTTTCAATACCTATTTTTCTCACACTCGCAACTTTGGTCACTATGAGTGAAACTATCAGGTTATTCATGAGTTGGCTTAAAAAAATGTTATTCAATCAGAAGTGATGTTTCTGTATACCTTCTGATATTTTCATAATACCAAGAATACGACCTTGTAATGGTTTTCTATCTGAAGACCATGTTAAACCCTGTTGTTAATAAATTAAGCATAATTACTTGTTACCAATTTTTACTATGTGTGGTTTATATATTTTAAATATCTGTTGATATTAATCATGAAATCATATTATTATTTTCAGTTTCAGACGGTGTTCTCACTGCTTCTTGTCCTGAATGTACTTCCACTTGTTTTATTAAGATTTAAGAAGCGACCACCTAAATATCGGAGAAACACAGCTCGACGAATTCTGAGAAGAATTTGGTTGTTGAGTAAAATCGATAGAATTTTCTATCCAATAGTTTTATATGCCATCTATATACCTCTTGGGCCATGGGCGATCGGAGAACTTATTGATGGTTATATTGGAGTTATCTTTGCATGGGGAATATTAATCAGAGGGGCATTTATACCTGAACCCTTTACATACATGTATGGTGGTGTGCAATTAATGTTTGTACAGATACCACTAATTTTTGTATTGGCCCACAGCATAGAAAGTCGGTTGTGTAGTCAAAATACAAGAGGTGTGCGATTGGTTTTAAAAAATCTCCCCTTTATATTTTTACTTTCAATACAACTACTGTTGGCATACTTCTTTTGGCTTGAGTACGGGACAAAGGCATTGTTGTTTGGACCTCTCAGGACCTGGAGTATAGCTCTAAGTACAATATTGTGGTATAAAACATTAACATTGCCCACAGAATATTGCAGGTGATTTATTCTTTGAATTTTTTTTTTCATGATACACTTAGTAACATTTAAGATTTTTTAATCCTTCTGAATGTTTCCTCTATTTTTTCAGATACTTGTTGAAGTTGTATGAAACGACATCTTAGTGAAGATTGTGTACCTAGTCTACTACTGAACAGTAGTACATATTTATAATACAGAAAGTATTTGTATATGAATGTCAAAGCGATTGGTTGATCAATTATTGTATGTTTGACCGTTTGTTAGCTTCATATAGATGTATGTAGTATATATTATTATGGATGATCAATCAATGACAAATCATTGACACTACTCAAAAGTAGTGAGTATTCACACCAAAGATTTACCAGTGAGGACATTCCAAGTCATGACTAGACGCTATAAGTTATTTCAATACTATGGATAAAATTATTTATTATTTATTAGGCCAATTGATGAAAAATTGTTATAAGTTTGATCACTTGGTTAACTAAGTAACTTTAAACTTTTGTTCTTTTGATACTTTCGAACTACAGTATTAATTTACTCCACTCTTGTATTATTTTGATTGTACACACGCTAAGGATGTGATCAAATTTTTTTTTTTAATTAATATTGTCAACGATCACATGCATATTATATATTTTTTCAAAACGTATACTATTCATAATATCAATTTCTTAGTGGACAGGGAGAGACAAAGTTGCCTCCTACAGCGTGCATTGGGCTTGATCTGCCATTGAAAAGTCGCCTCCGACCAACACCTTTTCAAATATGACTGAATGCTGTTGAACTTAATTGAGCAAATTTAAAAAAAATGAAATAACAGGATGGTAGTAACAAGTATAATAGTAACAGTATTAACGACTCACTACGAATGTTTTTAGTACTTTAAGATCCACTCAAATATAGAGTCTCAAGTACTTAGGATTAATCTTGATCTTGATCTTGATAAAGGGGCGACGGATTATTAAAGTGAGTCACAATAGAAACGAGATTGGTTATGTAAATGTCATTTTTCGGTGACGTAAAACCTAACTGTTTTGACAGTGTAAAAATCGCACTTCATAGATAATTGTCACTAATGTTAATTTAAATTTATATCCCGCCTGCTGTATATTGTACGAAATATGTTTGGAGATATTTCAAGTTATTCTATTATGTTTGAGTAGGATATGAAAATACCTTTACATTTTTTTTCTGAATCCGCCAATATTTTTTATAATTGTGAGTTCCAGCCACTTAGGGGGTCATTTTAAAAATATGCTTTAAACACATTTTTAAGATATGGAACTATAAATGAATCAAGGAAAAAGCTTTTTTCCTAAGTGGATTATTTTTGCTCGCGTATAAACTCATCTAAGGGCCGGTTGTTTGAAATTGTTCGTTAATGTTGTATACGTACGTACGTCAAATAACGATTACGTAGGACGTTTAAATTTCGTCACATTCAAAACGTTGTTATAGGCGACATTTTGTACTTTATTGATAGCTCGATTGTTAGTTAGCGTTTACGCGTCCGTCAAAATCCGAAGCGGAATCAACTCGCCCTAAGTTGGAGATCTATAAATCGCTTTGAAAACGGGGTTTGCAATCATCAGAAAATTGCGTGTACAGCACATTTTGCACTGCAGTGAACGACGGTTTGACTAATAAATAATTTAACTTAGTCATCCTGTATATTTACAAGAAGACTGACAACATAATGCCTTAGCGGTTACTAGAAGAGCAATATGAATTGGAGTAGATGATCAGATTTATCAAATGACGGTCAAAGTAATGTTCACTAGAGTCGTTTTAACTACTATATTCGTACATTTAAAAGAGAAAATCATCTGCGATGTAAAAATAACGATTATTATAATTGTTATTTATGTAAACATTATGCATATTTTTGGCTATAGCCTAATAGGTGAAGCATAAGGACTTGTACACTGGTAGTTAATTTCTTAATAGTCAATATTTTGCTTAGCAATTTCACTTAAAATTATAATATTAACGTTGTATGAATCTATTAGCTTTTAAAAATTTCAAGGCTGTCTACTCTAGAGCTACAGATGAGTGTTTAATTTTCATCTGGCACATAGTGCACTGAAGTAGAGAGATAGTAAGGTTAAGAATGCATGTTCTCAATATTTAATTATTGTAAAATACAATTTTTAGTTAGTACAAATTTAATTTACTTTTTACGTTGAATTGTATGTATATTACAATTAATTAGTCGTTTTGATAATTTTTCATGTAGCCAGAGCTAGTTTTTCCATAAGATCATAGCATCTGAAGTATTATAAATATCATCTATGTATGTAATATTGTAAATTGTGAAATAAAATCAAAATATATTTAATTACAAGTCAATTTCTCAATTGTATCTTCTATGTTGCTTTAATGCTGAAACGATTAAAATATATGCGAAAGTCTGCAGTGTTATTGTTTTTCCTTATAAATCCTTAAACTATACAGATATATTGTAATATCGTAACATCACACCTGTATCCCCGAAGAGGTAGGCAGATGAGTATTGTACACCCCCACGTTTCACCAGGTACATTTATGTCCCACTTTGGAATAGGTGGTGAGCCTATTGCCATATATCGTGCACGTATCTAGACTCCAAGCCACTAATAAAAATCTAAGTTAGAAAAGCCCAATAGTGCCCGGCCCGGCTTTGAACCTATCCTTTTCATTCGGCAGTCGCGCTTGCCACCAACACGATCTACGAGGCAGTAATTGTATGGTAGTACGATCGAAGCTAATGATCAAAGAAGATGCAAAGCTATTGGGCTGAGATTTATAAGGCTTAGTCTCTCCACAAGAGCGTAGAAGTAGATTTAGAGCAGGGAGTTTGGTCATTTTTTACAATAACATTTGTTAGTTCTGAGTGTAGAAAACGATGTTCCCAATGTACGGAGCAATGAAGGAAACGTTTTGTATCTACTTATATAGGTTCATATATCTAATGTGTGGGTATGCTATTTCTTATTCTAACATTATCATGTAAAATTTCACCTACCACATGTGGACTTAGCTAAACATATCTCTCTACCCGTGGACGAAGTAACAGTAAAAATGCAGTTTCAGTGTAATACATATATTTAAATTATATTTACAGGTAATTAACAGGTAAAAAAGTGCTTGTACATTTTTTAATAACTTCCACCAGACTTGAGGAATTGGTTGAGTAAGTTGAGTGTTATTGAAGGTATAAAAATAACGTATTAAATTATAAGTAGCAACATTAGGAGATAGCTCTCTTACTGTGTTGTTATTTTTTTCATTTGTCTCAATTTAAATATAAGTTTATCAATATTTCGTTCCTGTTCGTTCCTGAGCTAAAATCCCTACCTACAAGCTTTGTACACTTTGTATCGCAGGACACATAAGAGAGATATCTTAAATATGATTATCCATATAGCCAGCACTATAAAGTCATGGGTAATGTCCAGTGTGAGACCTAAGTGCTCCAAATAGTCACTTGGTTTTCTGAATAAGCAATACACTTTGTGGCACGGCAACTTTTGCCGATTGAACCCGTAGGTCGTTTGGAGGAAAGCGTCGAACGCGTACCGGAAGTACGACACGCCGGCGAGCGGGCGCAGGTACGACGGCATCTCCTGATACGGAATGAAGAACTCAGAGAACATCAGCATTGGAATATTCGCCGCCGGGATCACGAATAGGCCGAGCTGGAAATTATGTCACTAATTTTAAATGATTCACTAAATGTAATGACATCTAAATCGTGAATAATGACAGTAACTAAATTAATGGTTACCTTAACGCCGCATGCCGCGCCGATCACTAATCCGAAGGTCTGAGCTAATATCGTAACTAGTACGCTTATGGACCAGGCCATGCCTATACGGTAAGCCTCTAGAGGCTGCGACGTGAGGTACCACGCCGGCAAGATGAACACTGTCGCACATAATATCTGAAATGTTCATGAAATTCTATTCAATTTCTATATGTATCTATGCATTAGTCAATCAGTGCAAATTCCTCTTTATTTCTTTATTATAAATCTACTTAAACATACATAACGACATAACATATCGTCGGCCCCGTGGCGGTAGGCACTCGAGCTGAGTTTTCCTAACGAAAAAAAAAACTTAAAGTTAAAAAAAAAACTAAATTAGTCTCCGAAACCGGCGTACGTGAATGAAAAGAGTTATGAATATGACAGAAGCGCGGTAAGTCTGTAAGGATAGAGAAATTCGACACATGGTTCTCTCTGCCTACCTCCTGAGGGACCTAACGTAAAGATATATATATATTTAATTATCTATCGCATATCTATATTAATATATCGCATTATGAAAATACATTAATTGCGAACTAATTTTACTCACCTGTACGGGTAAATCTACAATTATTTTTGAAGCGCAGTATGACGACAAGTAATACCATTTGTTTAGGTGTTGTTGAAGGACTACAGTTGATTCGACAGGAACTGCAAATGAGTAGAAAATACTTAATACATATTAGTTACGCCTTTAAAACTTTGAGTAACGAACCAATGAATTTCATTGTCGCTCCTAACAGATAATTTTATTTTTATTGGTATTAGACTTAAGTGAGGTGGTTTGTTTCCGAGTGGAAATTGGAAGGATTAATCCTCATTCACACATCAACTACTCATCAACGAGTCATTGTGAGAATATTTTTGTAGCTTACATGTATGAATAGTCGGCATCGCGTTAGAGAAGTACAAAAACAGCAAGAAGAAGAACACGCAGCCAGTATTCGAGATCAAACGGCCCGCGTCTTCGCCCGCGCCCCTGTAAAGAGCACCCAGTAATAGTGCCACTAATAAATGTGTTAGCACTCGTATCTGAAATACAAACGTATAAACTAAGACACGAGCAGCTGGAGAGCTCAGTCTCCAGGTGTAGCGACACATCCGTGATTGATATTACGAAGGTTTAGATTTAAACAAATTTATTCTCAACATTTTGTAAAGTAATTGAAATAGTTCGATGTCGCACTAATAAGAAAAAAGTGTTATTACATTTTATAGCTGGTTGCTAAAAATAATTGAGAAGAACCTCAGTTATAACGTTCGAGAGCCACATGTTTATGTCACAGTTGTTACTTCATCATCGATTGGGATGTATGTCCATGCGTTGTGGTGTAACATACAAGAAAAGGAAAATAACAATAAATATAATTAAAGAAGAAAATACAGATAAGCACTGGTACAATGTATTTTGAATTTTGATTAAATGCATTAAGAGTTGATTAAGACGATAGTGTACGGCACAATGTGAGTGTGTCCGATAAGATTAGAACAATAAACAATAAAAAAATATTGTAATTAGCGATTTAAGTTTATTAGTCGGTAATTAACACAAAAGATTTTTTAGACACAATAACAAGTCATCGCTACTGTAGTGAGCCAACTAACTGATTTTGGCACATTCTGTCTAGTCTACGAACTATTCGAAGGTTTAAGCGCGAATAGATCAAACATTTTTGTTTTTTAGTTACCTGCGTTAAATGAACATCTCTTAGAGCTCCGAGGTATCCTCGCTTGAGTAATGCTGCCATCTGTTGCCAACAGTTAGCATTAAATGTGTTTCCGTCCGTGTCGTTCATTACAAGTAATGCTTCCGCTTCCATCGAACTATCTAGAGCGAAACGATTATATAGACACTACATTTACTATTACCGTTATGTAGAAGAACGATATCCAACGAACAATTCTTGCATAGTAACAATGAATATGCAATTGCGTTCTCAGAAACTTAAAAACTCTAGTGATTTTGATGAAAGTTTTTGTAGTTGTTGTCAATACCCAAAAGATGAAGCGAGAACCTAGGACGCTTAAATAATAAAAGGAATGCAGAATGATTTAATTAATTTCATAGATTTTTATTATAGTGGGACTACGGTAAATTGATTTCAATAAATAACCTTTTTCGGGTTTGCGAGGAACGTCTTTGTCGGCAATTTTCTTCATTTCATACGCATATGTTCGAGCTTCCCGTTCCATGAGCGCCAAGTTTCCATTGTGATCACCAGTCGTTATTTCTAAAACTGTAACGAGTTATTCATTTATGAGTGATTCAATTGCGACCAGGTTAGGTCAGTTAGCGTTACGAGTAATTTTTTGTGTCATCAACTTTAAAAATAATATCGAAATAAAATAATTACCAGCATAGAAGATGCTATTAATTGTGATTATTATGAAATCTTTCTGTACATTTATAAAGAATATTCAGAGAGACAAATACAAAAAATCGAAACTTACTGTAATCTGCCATATTATAGTATTGAGGACATGCCAATCCTGATAACTTTAGAACATCGGGGATGTCTACTATGGCTCCCGCGTAGAGAGTCTTTCCGTTAGCGAGCAGAATCACATCATCAGCCGACGTGAACAGTTGTGAGGAAGGCTGATGGATGACGCATGCTACTGTTTTACCACCTCTTGCCACTGCCTGCAGAGCTTTCGCAACTGACATTGATGACACTGAATCTAAACCGCTATAAGTGGAAAATTAAAAGTTATAGATTGTTTCGTTGTAAGTAACATGAATCTCAAGTACCCCTGAACTTTTTAACTTAGCAAAGGACCGAACGAAATTTGCAGAGCCAACAGCTGATCATCACTAGTTGGAGAGACACAAGAATAAGTAAGCAGGTTCTTATAAGTGTAGATAAATAAATATATGCGGATACAAAAACGCAGTAAGTGATAGTTGTAGTTAATTTGTTTATCTTGCATTCGATGTTGCTAGAGAGTATTATTTGTTACGTAGGTTGTAACTTTTAAGCAAATAATTTCTTCCGGTACTACAACTATAACTGCCAAGTTTTTTACGTGAATGATTGAGTGAATGGAATGAGTATTGGTTAGTGAATCGCGTAATAACTACGAACGAATTCTTTTAGAATCTAGTGTAAGAAGGGCGGAGGAGTTCGAACTAGGGCTTAGAGTTTGTATGTGATGGTATTTTCATGGAATCTTTATGCAAAGAATAATCAAGATCTACGAAACGCCTTAAATAAGACTTGTTGGTGTAGAAATGAGCCTTAGGGCGAATGTAGGTAGGTGAAGATTCTATGAGTAAAAATTAAATTATGTATACACACGTAAAATGTTAGACACTAAGACTTGTAATGTACAAATAGCATATAAGTATATAATAATTGTTCAGTTTTTTTTTTATAGTTTTCATCTGTTGCGTGGTTTTTTTTGGTACCAGTAGGTTTCGTGTTTTTATGAATGGCTGTTTGAAATTAATAGTTGAAGGTGTTCAGTTTAGCTAATTTTATTTCTTTTACCGGTTTTACCAGTTTTTAATGAGTTTCGGGTACACGTATTCGTGTACAACCGTTTCGAATAGTGGCATGATTAAAAGTTTTATAATGTAGATGATATTCATATAAACAAAATCACGCTTCTAATTCCCGAAGAGGTAGGCAGAGGAGTGTAGAACATACCCACGGTTCAACAGTTTATGAGTACGTACCGCTACGGAATAGATGGTGAGCCTATTGCCATAATTTACATATCTTCCTATAGATAAAGAGAGTAACGCTAGAGAGCATCGAAGCCCTATGAATTTTAGCACAAAAACAGTTTACGGAGCGGAGAATGATGTATGCTATCTCGATCTCGCAACCAGACAACGTTTTTTACTTATGAAATAAATAAGCGATGGGAAAAAAGTAAGGATGTAATTTGAATTGGCCGCCATTTTTGTTATAACGAAATAAATTCGTTATTGTTACCACAGAAATTTTATTTAAGTCTAAAATTTATGATACAAATTTAAAGAAATGATATCGTTCATGTAACCACCTCTGGAGTCGATAAATTTTCTTCTCTATTAAAGGGGTTTTGAAACTTTCCTAACATAGGTTATGAGATCATCAGAGCGGTTGGTACCAGACTTTGTCATTGAGTGACTTCGCCCTTGAAACAAACACTAAAGACGGAATTATATATTTGGAGCCAGATGTTTTAAAACATCATAAAACAAGTTCAAATGTGTATAGAGTCGGCGGTCGTTATTTAACTTGGTGTACAAACTTCTACAATTTCAAATGAAATTTCCTTAAAAATAGAATCAATTATTTCTTTCTTTTTTAACAAAAAGGCAATCAATTCGCATTAAGTCATCACTTTAGGCCCGTAATATATTACTATGAGTGACTTTCGTGAATTATTACCTTGTGGGTTCGTCCAAAAGTAAAACGTTGGGGTCGGTCAGAAGTTCACATGCGATTGTCAATCTCTTTCTTTCTCCACCCGAAAGCCGGCCAGCTCTTGTATTGAACACATCACAGATACCAAGTTGCTTAGACACAGCTTCAACCTAAGAGTCAAGAGATATGGCCGTTGAAACATACGATTACATTGTATGCACGTAGCAGTGATACGTATGTTTTAATTTGCAAATGAGTGTACAGACAAAAACACACCGATAACTCTGACTGATGTGTACTTTTGAAACATTATTTGCATTTTTACACATTATTGTTGTTTGCATTTTTATGTACAGAACCTTTGAATCAAGATTTAAATAGGCGCGCGGTCGAGCAATATATTCTTAATCCGTCCCGTCAAGGAGTCAAATAAAGTTGAATATGTACCGTTAAAACTTTATGGGTGGATACTGCAGTTATGGAGTTCTATTTTCAACTAAACTAAAATCTTTGTTAAACTGAACTCTGTTTCATAATTTATGACATACTACAATGGGGCTCGGGCACAAAACTAGAACGGAAATTGATACAGGGAGCAACTAATAAGGACATTAATTCTTCTATTGGATTCTTTTACCTTAACAGTTAAAAAATAGTCAAGATAAGGGTAGGTATAATATATACATAAATATCAGTCCTAGTTTGTTGGTGAGTTCGTTTATGCTACGAATGCAAAGGCTGTGTGTATTGTGTAAATGATTTACCGCATGGGAGCGTTCTCTTCGTGAGACGTTTGGCTGTTTGAGTGACGCAGCGAACTGCAGTGTTTCCTTGACCGTCAGGACGTCTATGAGTGTGGCGTGCTGGGGCACTAGCACCGCAGTCCGGCCTCCGCCCCGCACGCAACCTGTCACACCAGTTTGTCTGAAAGAACGTACAAACAAAAATCACCCAAGTTTTTCGTACGTGGCAGATGCTAAATGTTAGTGTCGACACACGAGAACTGCCGGTTTCAGAATACTAGTTTGGGTGCACTTTTTGTGCGGTTGACATAGCTGTATTGGAACTACGAGTCGTTTTACATTTTGTACAATAATTGTACGTAAACGACAAATTTACAGTTAGCGTACAGCTTTGATGCTGTCCTTGTGTAAATAATGTATATCACGAAGAATCAACTCAAATCAAAGTAGAAAAGAAGAAGTAAATCGAATCAAAGTAGTATTTTTATTTAGATATACGTGCCAAGGTGGAATGATATCGAGGCCGCTTTTTGTTGCAAGGAGAAAGTGCAAGTGGTGCTACTTTCTTTTATGTCTCAATCCTAGATATTTTGCCGTTTTGCTACACGGTTTAATGCCATTGTCAGTGAACTCGATTAGTTGCTAATAATATTGATGGTTAGTATTAACCTGCCTCGTTGGTCGTGTTGGTTGCAAGCGCTACTGCCGATCGGCAGATCCTGGGGTTAAATCTCGGGTCGGCCACTATTAGATTTTTCTAATTTAGATTTTCTAGTAGTGGCTCGGAGCCTGGAAATATGCCCGGTGCATGGCAATAGGCTCGCCACCTATTCCATAGTGGGACTTAAACGTAACTGGTGAAACGTGGGAGTGTATTTACAGTCCTCTACCTACCTCTGCGGGGATTACAGGCGGAAATTACGTTACGTAGGGTATGGAATGGCGCATATCAAGTTTTCGTTTAAGATCAAGAACGCCAGTTATATATACTTTACGCGATGTTGAGTTACATAAATATACATTTTGGACAACGAAAGAAAACTTGCGTACAAAAATACGACGTCGGTGTTGAGTAGACATGCCAATCGCTTCTGGTAAAAACTTTGAATTTTCTGTACAACGCACGCAAGCTACAACTACAGAGTATCGTCGACACCTTCTATGTTAATTAGACTATTGTTGTAAAATTGAATACCGATATACTCGTAATAAAATTCGAGTTATCGGTAAATAAAACATAATGCAATATATTATTTCGTATTATTTGTATGCGTTTCAATTGAACTCAATCATTGTTTCAATCAAGTGCACAGCTACATGTCCTGGCAGTCTACGGGTAGTAGCGTAGGCGGTGCGAGAAGCTATGCTCCGCGATCCCCAACCCGCATGCCCAGTGTGGAAATTATAGGCATAACTCTTCAGGGAGGCCTATGTCTAGTAGTGGACTGCAATACGGCGATGATGATGTTTTTATAAATCTTATAACTGGTTACTGGTAACACATAACATGGATAAGAACGTCGATGGCTATTAATGTATAATTTGTTTACTGCCTCACATATATTAATTATTGGTGTAGAACGTGTTGCTGCCTCGTTGGTCGTGTAGGTTGCAAGTGCGACTGCCGATCGGGAGGTCCTGGGTTCGATTCCCGGGTCGGGCACT